>JAPMOR010008014.1:84775-116520 GCA_026543865.1 Argiope aurantia | reverse complement strand
ATTCGAAAAATTCAAAAAGCTAAAATCAAATCAATTTTAAGTGCATAAAATTTCTAAAAAATTAAGATCATATTTAATATTATAATAATTACAGTTCGCTTTATTAATTAAATTGAAAAATAAGTTATTTGAACATAAGCAGTTGAAAGAAATCATTCCATTTTATTCAGAGATTTTAAACTGATAAAATGCAGGTTTCATCACACATGATTCTAATGCTTAGTAATTATTTTCTGTTTCTAATATAAAAAAAATGTCAAATACAAAATTTAAATTTAACTTTCGTTGCGACTTAAATTAATGATTTTCAAGCTTCATTGACGAGAATATTTTTTCTAATGATGATTTTTGTCATTTTTCTCTTTTTGCTACCATAAGTGAAGCGGAAAAAACTAAAATAAACAAAATAATAAATTAACTTAAATAAAAAATACATTATATTACTTTATACTGAAATGACACTTGTACCGAGTGTTTAAAAGAGATTATATTCATTCGAAATATTTGAAATATTAAAACGAAATTAATTTTTAGTCTTTATGACAGAGCATTTCTAAAAAAATTAAGATTATTTTTATAATTATCACAATAATGATACGATTTATTTATTTAATCGGAAAATGTTCTACAAATGTAAGCAATTAATTGAAAGTATTACATTTCATTCAGGAATTTGAAACAGATAAAATGAATTATCACCATCCTGATTCATTCAATATAAAACATGGAAAAGCTGCACAATTGCTAAATTTAAATTTTACATTCTTTTCACTTAAATTAAAAGTCTTTACCTTAATCTATGAACCTCACGGATTGTTCTAAACTCTCCTATTTTCATGTATGAGACTTTTTAACAATTATTATGTCGTAGAATTTTAGATAGAATTTTATGACATTAAGAAAACGATATAATCTAAGACAAATTAATCTTCAATGTTACTAACTTATGGTTAAATCTAACGATAAAACTTCATTTTTATTAACATTCTAGCAATTTTTCCTGGTCGTACTTAGTTCATTCCAAATGAATCTCATGAAATGAATGAATGAATGAATGAATGAAAAGGTAAATAGGACTATAATACATAAAACCTTGTGAATAAAATGTCAATAAGTGAATGTTACTTATCAAGTATGCATTACACTTATGCTTTATCAAGTATAAATTACACTTATACTTGATAAATAAAAGTAATTTATTCTTGAAACATAAACAGAAAGCAAGCAGTAAAGTTTATTTGAAAATTACAATAATAAAAAAAGACATTTGCAACTTTTCTAGTCAACCTTAAACTCATTTCAAATGAATAACTTTTGCTGTACATTGGGAGGAGGGATCTCTTTAAATTTGTAAGAAGGGTAGGAGCAAAAAATTGACCAGAAATAATTATACTGTCTATTAGGCAATTAAAATATACACTATTTTTTTATATAGCCAGAAATGATTGATTTGTTATAATTGATGAAATAAGCCATATTTTTCAAATGCATGTTCGTTAAATTTATTTATTTAGACATTATACTTGTAATGTCTTTAGAAGAAAAGTTTTCATATCAAATAATTTTTGATTCAAAAGGAAATAACTCATTTTAAACTTTTTGATTATGTTTTAAAAACCATCTGCATAACAAACTGGCCATTTTCTGAATAGCAGTCCACTGAAAATAACCTAAAGGTAAGCACTGTTAAGTTGTTTTGGTGAAGATATTCGAGAAGTATACATATTAAACATATTTTATTTCTAAGAGCATTTATTAAATTGTCAAGACCAAAATTATTATTTAAATTCACAGTTATAAGCTATTTAATTTTTTTATATTGCGCCAAATAAATTTCTCGATATTTTTATCAGTCAGCAGAGCTAAAGGATAGAATAAAACTTATCAGGTTTCAAATTCGCTAGAGGAAAATAACAAGCAATTTATTAGTCTCTCTCTCTCTCTCTCTTTTTCTTTTTTAAATATTATCTCAGTGCTTGACCAAGGATTATAATTCCTTCATCCAACAGGATGCAACACTTTACCGATTCAGTGGTCATCTTTTTGATATTTTAAAATTCGATTCTGCGAGAATTCCATGATGTATGTGCGTATAATTACACGACGTGCGACGGGAAAAAAAGTGGTAAGAGTTGCATTACACTGTTCGCCTAGGTATCAAGCATAAGCATGGGTATTATTACAGAGGAGCCTGCAAAGTACCGGTGTGCACTAGTTTTCTGGAACCTTTTCTTCGCCAACGTAGTCATCTTCCTCGCCGCTGGACAGAATAATTGGATAATAGTGATTCCAGAGCACAATTCCAATCGCTCTGTGGAAAAGTAAAAATAATCGTACCCAAAGAAAACGAAGAAAAGGGGAAGCTTCATAAGTCATTATTGCGGCGGAGGACTTGTCACAACGACTAGGACTTGCTTATTTTAAGGTAGCGAAGCGACCTAGATTTTTGAGGCTAATGGAACTTTTAGGAATTTAATCACGGTTGAGAATTTTTGGTGGGATTCGGAGTCGTGTGATTTCTCAAACGAAGATACGCATTAAAGATTTTGGAGTTGTGTGGCCGCTTCACAACGGAAACTTCACTGTGGTTTTGGGGGTTAACGATGTTATGTTCAGGAAGAGACAGTTTATTGTCGTATACGCTGAAAAATATTTTGAGTGTTTTGCCATAAACCTCGTGTAATAAATTGATTATAATTGATCAAGAATTTCTTTTTAGCATATTCGATATGTCACACCAAAATTTCATTTTAAGCGGTAAATATTTCATATATGGTAGGGTTGCTTAGATAGCATCCCGTATGGAAAAGAAAAAAAATCTGCTAATTTCAGATTAAATAAAGAACAGAATTTTACTTTATTTAAAATTTCTATGAATATTTTAGCTATTTTATTACAAGAAAATTCAAAATACCAGAACTCTGTAGAATGAAATATACAAACTGTAAAGAAATGACATCGGTATGACTTAGAAAACCGGTGACTTATACCGTATCACCTTCACTTCTTATGTTATTTCAATACAAACGCAAAAGAAACTTTTTCTTGGTTATACCTTGTGTTAATGCTTTCTTAACAGTAGGAAACTTCAAATAGGATTATACCATTGCCTAAGCCCTTCAAAGCATGCATAGAGAAAGCCAAGCACTGTTAAGTTTAAAGTATCTTGTGAGTATTAAAAAAAGCAAAACGATCTCCTTTTCTTGCCTTTTGTTCCTGATTATGAACTCTACCTTAGATTGAGCTAATGTGTATATATATGATATATATATATATTTATTTTTTCCATTTTTATTTATTTATTTATTCTCTTTTCTATAAAATTCCTTTATTTTATTTTTTATTTTTCTGTTTTCTAAGTTTAATTTGCCTATGTTTGGTAAATATTATTACTTACTAATTATGTTTAAATGATACTGTTACTGTGGAATGTTATATAGGCTCTTCTGCTTGAGATATTTAGACCTCCACGTTTTCTTTTTATTCTTATTTTATTCTTATTTCTTTTTATTCTTTATTTTTTGTTCAGGGTTTTTTTATTTTCTTCGGCTGTCTTTATCTTCTTTATCATCTAGTGCACATGCATGTGCAAGATTTTTTTGAATGACTGACTAGTCCTTTGATAGCTCATTAAATTCTATTTTTATTTTAATTATGAGCTTTTTAACGGTGTAGCGCTACTTTTAGCACACACCTAATCATCATCAGAATGCATAAAGAATACCGTATCACCTTAGTCCTAAGCCATATCTAAGAATCAAATGAAATAAAAAAAGGGCTTTAACCTACTAAGCTTTTAATAAATTACTCTTATAACTATAATATTCAGCATTTGCAAGAGCCACATAGACATATTTTAGTTCATATGGCAACGCTTGCAATTTAAGTTATTGGAAAATCTTTTTATAAATTTATAGTACGATTTTAGCCTTACAACTTTTTTGTTACTTAACTGATGCAGATTTTCGTGCTTCTAAGTAATTTTATTTAGTAATTTTTTTTTAAATCGTTAACATTAAACCCAGGTAAGTATGACTCTACGGCTGTGATTTACCAACTCCTTCACCTTTGCTTTTGTTGTCAGTTTTCCAAATTTTTGTTAATTATTTCCAGAAGATGACATTTCAGTGTTGGTTCAGGAATGTTATAATTTTGATGTACTTCATTTAAATTCACATCAGCGTAGTTTTACTGGTGTCTTATCCACATCTTCATCTTTGAAGTATTATAAGAATGTATTAAAATGCTTATGGTCCCAGTCTAAAAATTAGAAGAAGAAAAAATTCCTATTACATAAAGTAAATTATAATATTCTTTTTCTATAAATACAATGGATGTTTGGATGGGCAATAGATCCTTAATTCTTTCCTGGTACGATTCAAGCAACGGCACGCGTAAGGTTTAAAATAAACATCATAAAGAATGAATTGAACTAGTCATCATTATATAAAAGTAACTATCAAAGTAGCACAACCTAAGAAATAACCATGATTTATTAACACTATTATTTTCGCACTTGTTACCAAATATGAGTAAACAACTATCAGAAAATAACCGCAAACTTACTTTTTTTCCGAAGTGAGGTTGTAACGAATCGAAGTTTCGCATTGAAACAAAAATTTACATCATCGATACAAGTAATCACCGTACTGCCGTCAGAAGCGCTGATTGACGGGAAAAATTTCAGAATGAAATAGGCACGGCTTCTGTTGTAATACGACTTAAGCGACTTATCGTACATTTTTAAAATCAACAAGTAATCAAAAATATTCACTATACTACTAAATAAAAATAATAATAAAAGTATGTATCAAATATGGTATATGCAAAAAAATAAATAAAATCCTCAAATGTGAATTAAGGCACTCAATGAGTGCATTCTACTGAGATTTAATACTTCATAGTAAAAAAAAATAATGAAACAAGATTTATCACTTGTAATTTACTCATGGTTTAATATTTTAACATAGTACTTTAAAATACAAAGTAAATGTTTACTTATGTATGTTCTTCCCATTATTTTAGAAAGATATTTTTTCAATTTAAATTGTAAATCTTTAATAATAATTGGTTTTTATAAGGAATACATTTTTTAGATAAGCTGACTTGAAAAATCTATTTTTTTGTTGCCAACTTTTTACACAAAGCTGTGGTTCCTAAGTAATATCTTATTTATTATGATGAAATTAATCTTAATTTATAAAATATTTTTATTTAAAAATTTAAGTCTTTTATTTTTTATGATTTTCTCTTCGTACTTGGGCCATTTTTTGTTTTTATTGATTCCCAATTTTTTTTTCGCTCTTGCGAACTCCTCTAATAAAAAAAATATATTTGAAATTATATAAAAACGATTATATTACGATTAACTCGTATTTAATTCTAACTTTGTGCTTAAGAAATTAAAATAATTTAAATAACAAATTATTTGCAAATATGTCTGCTTTTTATTTGTCAATAAATATGCAATTTTTTTTAAAAAAAATTTCCGGAGATGTTTTGTTTTCCTACATTTTTCTTTTAAATCACTCCATTGGAATATTTATACAAGGAAATCTGTTACTCCCCCCCCCCTCTGCAAACACAAAAGATTTGCAGTTCTTTAGGCAAACGATAATGTTTAAAATCCTTTTCATGATTTAGATTATTAATTTAGGAAAAACCGAATAAACAAAATAATCTGTGGTCTGAAAGAATACTTAGAATTAATGCGACGAAGTATCTGTGTATCTTGTTGAAATTTTTAAGATGAAGCTTAACAATGTGTAATTACATGGGTGGAATAATGAAGAATTTATTGTTTTGTAATTGGGTGAATTATACCATTCAAACGGAAACATACTCAAAAGTACTGAAAATCATGGATGAATTCACAGTTTCCAGTATATTGCTTTAAATTATCTGTTCATATTGTTGAACTTAAGAAGAATTACATTTGCAAAAGTAATACATTTGAAATTTCAAATGTAAAGTTCAAAGATTTACATATATATTTTAGAATTGGTTTGCTTGGCTATCTACATATTCAACAAAAATTAGATTTGTTTTCTAAATTAAAGGTAATTTAAATTAAAATTTTCCATTTAATTTCTGTACCACACCAAATATTAAAACGAAACTTGTGAAGTGAAAAGTTAATTTTAATTGAGTGTTAGAAGCCTTAGTTTAGATTTATGAAAGATATCTTTAAATAGATATATAGAGTTATAGTGTTGCATGTCCTATTTTTGAAAAGTCTATTTAAATATTTCTAGTAAAAAAATGGATTTTAGCAAAATTTACTAGTATGTTCAATGATGAAACTTTAAAATCGTTTGTAGAGTAATATCCCGAATTTATCACTCATAGGTATGTTTTAACTATGGATGCTCATAAAAATAGGAGATATTTTTTTAAAAAATATGCCCATGTACTGTAATGTTTGTTTAAAAGATTTTAAAGTGGTTGAAATTCAAATTTAGCGTAGCGATATTTCAAAAATAAGCTATGATGTAACATTAAATTTTTTAATGTACATGCAAAAATTCCAGAAGATTTGTTGAGTAGTATAGGGTTTGAAGTTGAACAATACGAATTAAATTGATTTTTATATTTGGTAATTTGAAAGCATAAAATTTTTCATTTAACTGAAAATAGTTTTCAGAATCAGGAAATGCTGCTGTATTTTGTCTCGCTACTTCATGGTATTAATAAATATTATAACGATAAAAAGCATAATTATGATAAAAATAATACAATGTTAAGAAATATTATGATGATAAAAAGTATTAATATTAAATGTTTTACTGAAGATTTTTTATTCATTTTTTACAGCTGAAATCATTTTATAACTTCTGATGACAAATATTGTCATATAGTAATTAATTTTATTGGTTGATACATAAGATTTTAAGCTATAAATTATCTAAACAAATATAAGATTTTTTTAATATCCCCCTGCATTTAAAAATTTAAAAGTTGATTAATATTCAAATTTGGTGTAGCGATATTTCAAAAATAAGGTGAGATATATCATTAATTTTTTTTAAAATATGCATGAAAAAGTTCCAGAAAATCTGTTGAGTGGTATAGGTTTTGAAGCTGAACAATACGAATCGAAGAAAACTTTTGTTTATAGTTTATAGATTTTCATTTAACTGAAAATAATTTTCAGAATCTGTAAATGCTGTTGTATTTTGTTTTGATACTTAATGATATTAATAAATATTATGATATTAAGAAATACTACTATGATAAAAATATATTACAGTGATAAGAGATATTGTGATAAAACATTACAATGATAAGAAATATTCTGATAAAAACCTTACAATGATAAGAAAATTATGATGATAAAAAGTATCAATATTAAATGTTTTACTGAAGATTTTTTATTCATTCTTGACCGGTGAAATAATTTGATAACTTCTGATGGCGATTAATGTCAGGATTTTTTTTTTTTTTTGTCTGAAATCTAAGGTTTTAAGCAATGAATTGTCTCAACAATTTATTTCGAATTTCAGTAAATCCATAATTTCGAAAAAAAAATTATTATTTTAAATACTTTGCAACCTGAGTGCAGATTCTTGGTGACTTTAATTCAGATAAGTATTTTTGACTAATAATTTATTTTAATTATTAAATTAAAATAAATTTGATTATTTTTGTTAGTTGACATCATAGATGAAAATAGGGATATGTTAAAGGAAAAAGAAATTGCTTTTCAATCATGGAATAGGAATTACCATCATCCATCAAAAATTTTATAAAATATATATGACGGCAAAATGCTACAAATTATTCAGTCTCTTCTAAAGCAAAGAAAAAAAAATAGTAACGCGCTGTCAATTTAGATTTACTGTTTAATTTTTACCAGCATTTGTGGATCTGTAGTTGAACTTCTTTTAAATACATCTGTGAAAAACTAAGTTATTCCGTGAATTAAATAGAAAACTTCGAATATAAATAACAAATTTTCCAATAAATTCAATTTGTATTATATTACGAACTAAATAATGCTCATTGTGATTTCTGAATTTTATGTAGGGGAAGCTTACCGGATAAAAACTATTCAAATATCTTTTAATGCGCAGCAGTTTTAATAAAAAAAATGATATAATTTTTTATAGTTCATATAATTTTTTATACTTTCATATCAATGAGATTAATTTTTAAAAAATGATTAATTTATTAAAATCTTTTTTATGCAATTTATTAAAAAAAAATTAAATTATTTATTAAAATTGTGTATTCAGTTAAATTAAAGAAATTTGTTTTCCAAACTGGACAATAAATTTTTTTAAGCACAATTAAAGCAAAAGTATTCTTTAATTTAAAAATTTACACTAATATATAATGCATGTGCCCAACATATAGTATTTTATACATTTCATCATTTCATCTTGCTTTGCTTCATCTATGATATAAAATTACTTAATTTTAGTTTTTGTTTCTTTTGAACTGATAATTGCTGTTTCTAATGTCCTTTAATTGTGAGTGTAAGTTTCTTTTTCTGGTATTTTCATATTGTAATTCATGAGGACAATTCGGTATAATAATTACTTTTTGGTCCTTTTATCTGGTTTGAGAAACTGTTAGTCTCCTTTGGAGCAGCCTAAAACTGGCAGGGCAGTTGTTTGTGGATCATTCCGAACAATTTTCAAAATTATATATAAAAAAAAATGTAATTTTCAAAATTACACAAAAAAGAAAAATTAATTTTTAAGCAATTTTATTAAAATTATTATATAAAATTGTAAACAAACAAGACTTAGTAATATATATTTTTTTATTTGCTCTAAAACAAGTAAGGATGATTAATATTTAGGTAAAATATTCATTTGGTGATATCGAGATGGGATCTTTTGTTTTTAACAGAAATCATTTAACGCTTTCTTTAAAAAAATTATTCTACATACCATGTTTACATCTTTGCAATTTACCCTGCCATTTTATACTAGAACTTTTTTACGTGCAATTAAATGAAAGTCATTTCCAGTAACATTTATAATTTCTAATTTCTTTATTATTAAAGAAAAAAAACCCAATAAATAATGATAAAATCAGATTTTGTCCCAGAAAGGATTTAAGTGCGCAATCATATGGACTTAAAAGCGCCGGTTGCGCCATCGGGCGAGCGCATATTGTGAGCGCTCAACTTTAATTATTTTATAAAATTAAAATTTTATAATTATCAGATATTTTAAAACATGAAAAATTCAAACATAATAAAATATTTAAAGAATAAATTATTAAAACTACAAACAATTTAATAGATCTTAACTAGCAATTCGAAATACATCGGTATTTCAAGAAAACAGATCAAAATAATTTTACATTAAAATAAAAAGAATTGCAAATCATCCAAAATTTAAAAGGAAAATCAGCTGCAAAATTTACGTGAGGCACAAAAAGAAAAGACAATCGTTTTTCATCGCTACCGAAAGCAAAAGTAGCGAATGTGATAGTCCTGTTGAAAACTTCGGACATTAAAAAGTAGCTCACGTTTCTCCCCGTGACATGATTTATGTCCCCGTAAAGTTGTGCCATCTAGTGGCAAAAGCTGTGATTAATGTCGGATGTTGAATAATAATAAAAAGCTTTTGTCATATCTCCACACTAGATGTCACTAGGTGGTCCGTTGGGAGCTATTCATAATTTCGTGAGAAATTTAAGTACATGTGTTCTTAAACAATGGGTAACATAGTATTTTTATACAGTTTTATTGTTGTAGATAGATCTTTCCTTTGCAACAAATTCGCATAAAAGAAATCAATCTTCTGGAACACAAAACCATTAAAATTGCTATAAAGATTTAGTTTTATCTTTCTTTGGATGCTGTAGAAAATTTCCTTTTTAGAATATTCATGCATCTGAAACGAAGAAAATTAACTGGTTAATAACTTTATTAACCAGTTAATTTTCAACAACTAAAGCAACTCTATCTAAATTGTAAAAGGAGAATTTTTATCCCAGAATTTTGTAAGTATGAAATTAAATTCGACCTAATTCCTCCAAACAGAAAAATAAATCTAAATCAAAACGTGGATTTGATAATACTAATTCATCTCCCATTTTAGAAAGTGTTTTTAAGACTCCTGTTTCTTATCTGTCATTAAATTTTTTAAATTTTTTTCATCGAATATACATTCTAAAAACGAATAAGAAACTGTAGCTTTCTGACTCATACAAATGTTTAAATAGATCCCGATTGGAAAATCGTAACTTTTTTTTAAAAAAATTAGTATTAATTCTTAATATTGTAAAAATTGTTTGCTCTAAAAATATAAATTATAAAGCAATCATTTGCTAAATTTAGCTTAAGCTACACGATATTGATTTATTTTTATATTCATCGAAGTTGAAAATTACAGTATAAAATGTAAATTATATGGAAAAAAAAATTGAAATTCTAATAAGATTTCTATGATAATACAGTATTTATATTTGCTTATTTGGCTTAAAAAATATTACTGCATCTGATTTTGATGTAAAACTATTAATATTTTGGCTATAGTGTTGGTTGATTTTTAAGCACTCTTTAGTATTGAATACCATTTATGACTTAGATATCAAATAAGATGTACAAATTAAAAATAGCGAGATTTAAAAGAAGAGTATTGCATTTCCGATGAAATTGAAAAATTAGAAAAACATCCTTTTGTATGTGTCAATTTTACGAAAAAAATTGCAAATTGTGCATTTCAGTTGAAAACTTCAGTGATTGCTTTTTCCAACCCCAAGTATTGGCACTGAATGAATCTGACAAGATTATAGGCTCTCAGTATATTTATCATGATTCTCATAATTTTCACTTTTAGTTTGAAAATTGGAAGAAGGAAAGAAAAATATAAGTATTGTGCAACTCTTTAAAATTATTTTATAATAATGCTTTATATCCTCATATCTTGCTGATAAGTATTATGCGCTGAAAATTTCGATGTTTTGTTTAAAAGGTCCACTTTCTTTTTAAAAAACATGTAAAATCAAGTAGGTAAAAATGTAAGTTGGGAATTTTCCACTTCATTTTATGAGTTTTTTTAAATTTAAATATTGATATATTTTTTCATTCTATAAAAGAAAAATTTGAAAATCCCTCAATAAGATTTCTGCTCTGATTCAATAAAATGTTACAGGAATTAAAACTTGGCTTATTAAAAATCTATTTATTATATAGGATATATTTAATATAAAAATACATCAGATAACAAGGCCTTGAAATTAAAATGCTAGTTGTGAAAAATATAAAAAAGAAAAAAGAAAACTAAAGTATGCAATGAATAAATGCATCGCTTTTAATTTTAAAGATAGCAATTTAAGAGAAATGCTTTATTTAAGTTATGAATGACCCTTTATAAAATGAATATAAATATTTGATGAGTGGAAAAGAATATATATTTTAAATATTTTTATTTCTGAAGACAAATTAAGTAATTCATCATTTTTAAAAAAATTTATTCTCGGAAGCAAACTTATTCTTTCCTAACTTTCTTAGTAGAAGAATTTTCTTTAAAAATGTGTGCAAAGATTGAAATTTTTGTTTAGTATAATATAAACGAACAGAATGTATTTCGGAATTAAAACGAATTTAACTCTTCTTTGAATGATGATGGAAATTTCCATCATAACATTTAGAAAACAAAAAATTGTATTCAAAACGGGTGTACTGTAAATTGGTTGTTGCTGGCAACTTTTTCACGACTAAGGAGTAATAAGGAAGGCAACTGTCAGAGAGAAAAAAAAAATCAAATATCACAATCATTATAACGGGTTTGAACTTGTCATTCCATTGTTTGTTGGGGTTGGAAGAAACTCGCTAAAAGTATTTTTTTATAACTAATCTGAGATTTTTTTTTGCTTATAAAAGCGATAATGAATGGAGAAATTTAGAAGAGAGGAACATTAAAAATTTTGTACTGAGCTTAACATGTAAATTTGCATGATGATGGATATTTCCATCGTACTGTTTTTAAATTATTTTATATATTTACACTAGTATTTTTTAAACTAGAGAAGGAATTCTGTTACCTTGATTTATTTCACACACAAAGAAGAAGAAAAATTATGCAAAGAAGGGTTAAGTTAATACACTTTGTCAACATAATGTAGCATATTTTTTTCTTTTAAAAACTTTTAAAACAAATAAAAGAGCAAAAAAAAAAATTCTTCATTTCAAAAATGATTGAAGAATCCTTTTTCAGAAATATAGTAATTATGTATGCAATATTTCTTCATGCAATTGATGTAATTTATGTATTTAAAGTATTTTTCATGCGATTTATCACCCGAGAATGAATAAGACATAGTGGAATAATAATTACTTTTTGCTCGCTGATTTTGAATTTGGTTATTTTTTAGAATATTCTTTTATTTAAAAATGTATATAAAATACTACATTGTTCATTCTAACTCAAAATACAAAAATAAGTTTAACGAATTTATTACGTCATTTTAAGAACACTAATTAAACTAACTACGAACTTAACAGTGAGAGTAGAAATTTGTCATTTTGTTAATGAATTGATTAATGTCTGTGTAAGATGATAATAGTCAATAGATTCTTGTAGATAATAATATCCATCTTGAAAAATAAAGAGTACTCTTTGTCCGCTCTCTATGGTATCCAAGTTACATATTGCGGTTAATGAAGTAAAATTAATGAAAATCCTGGCGTTTTTTTTTTCAGAATTATGATATATTTTTAAATGTGCCCATAAAAAAATAAGGACTTTTATTTATAAAAGTTAAGAATCAAGGAATTTATTGATAGAAATAATGTTTTATTGTATATAAATTACTATAATAGCAAGATTTTAATCACATAACAAAATTTGTTATGCTATATTTGTTCTATATATTATTATCTACACGAAACACAATTTTACCCTGTTCATAATTTTGGAATTTTTTCAATTTAAAATATCAATTTATATCTTTTTATAAATCTTTTCAACAGCTTCGATTATTTTTTTTCATGAAGTGTGTAAAGTTTTTTCAAATAATTTTATCACTCCTCTGTTCAACGATTTTCTTTTTCTTCGTTGTTTGAAAATTTCTTCTCTTCAATCAGATAAATTAAATTACTCCCTCGATATTTTTTCACAGAATTTAATATTAGTTTCATATTTCTCAATCGATTCATTTCTTCCTTTCCATGATAAGACGTATTCGTTTATTTTTATTTAGCTACTAAATAATCTGATATTCTAAGAAAATCGTTATTGATGAAGGCTTCAATATTGGAGCTCGTATTTTTGAAAACATTTCTTTATCTGGGCTGTCCCGAGTTATTAAAATACATTGGTTCTTATTAGCTAATTCCAACGTCTTTCAGCCTAATTCATCCTATTAAGTCCTGGTTTAATTTTATTCCTCGAATTCAAATAAAATCTTTCCGGGTAAGCAAAATAAATTTTATATGTTCTAGATTTTCGACTTAAAAAAAATCCGAAAAATATCGTCACTTAATTAGCAACACCACTTCTTTCTTCAAAATGCCGTAAGGGGAAGAAGAAACACGTTTTTTGCAACCAATAACAAATATTTTTAAATTTTTCTCCCATATCGGGCATGAATGTGCTGGCTCATACTCATAACCAGATGTCAAAAACAAAAAGTATTTGTTATTGGTAGCGAATAATTCAGCTATTTTCTTTCTGTTGTGAAATTCGGAAAATTAACTTAGTTATTGCTTATTAAGTGATGATATGTTGATTAAAAAATCTTGGTATGCAATATATATAATATAATCATGTAGATCAATACAAAATAATTGTTTTTACTTAAAAAAAGGGGTGGCGGGATAGACTGGTTGGTAGGGCTTTGGATTCGCATCCCTTGGGTTGTGAGTTCGAACCCCGCCGGCCAAAGACTCTCCGTGTGTGTTGTGGCTGACACACGGATAAATCTGTTGTGGTCACAAAGTCCTCCATGTCGAGATTAATACCACTGGGGGTACTGATTCAGAGGTGAGCGTTCTTTGATTCAGGTCTAAATTACGATCTGCTGATGAGTGATTGAAATGCATGAATGAAGTCCGCCTCGTAAAAAGGTTGTGACGCGTGAGTAGCTGAGACATACTCTTGGTCCTAGATGGCGCTACTGAAAAATAAACCGCTCTATCGGCTTAAAATCGCTAACTTCGTCAGCGGGCTTGTCTATGACAAATGCCGTTAGAAACAACAACAACTTTAAAAAAATTATTTTGGGAGGAAATTAAATATTGATTTTGATTTTATTATTTTTAACTTAATCGATTATATTGCGATATTTTTTATAAATTGTATAATTTTTTCTTAAATAAATAAATTTTTTTTCTTCATTTACTTAAGATTTATACTATCGCAATAATATATAAATAATATCGCTATATACATGCCATAAGTTTGCAGCATCTTAATAACTATATCTAAGAGTATAAAAATTATCTAATTCAGTGAAACCTAGTTTAACGAGTATAATTCATTCCCCGAATCTTACTTGTAATGAGAAATACAACAACAAATGAGAACAACTTTTTCTGTAGAAACCTATGTAAAAAACGACCATTCGTCCCATTCAGAAAATAAAAATTAATGTAATTTATTATTCACAATATTTCGATTCAAGATTTGGCGGAATTACTCAATAATGGAATGATTTAGATAATTAGAATTTAGTTAGTGGTCAAGTCAGCAGAATTACGACTCTGTATCAAAGTTTAGATCCAAGCAATCGGAAGGAATATATCTAAAATGTATATTGCCCCCCCCCCCCGGTTAGTCTACGAAATACAAAACGCGTTATGTTGTGTTAGCATGCAAGAAAGTCGAGGAGAGAACAATCCCTCAGGTTGGTTTTGATTTTTACCTCTTGATGAGTTGATTCTTCCTCCCTTTTAATGGTAATTTTTGTGAAAGAACACGTACATTTGTTAATATACAGGTTAATTGAAAAGTACTTGGCCAAAAGCTAAAAGTAGATAAAAGAAACCAAAATAATCAAATTTTGTATTGAAAGATAATATTAGGCAATGGCTCATTCAAAGTGGCACATGAAGAAGGTTTGAATAGCAGTTAAGTAAGAAAGGTAGATTAAAGAAGCATCTTAGTAATTCAACATCTTAAAGTGGCTGAAAAGTACTAATATCCAGAGTAATACAAATTCACAGTGGGTGGTTCATGCTTCGATGTTCGTCTGCAAAGATCCCAGACATTTCACTTCCATTTCTAGTATTATATTATAGTTTATCCCTTAAATTTTGTATTATCATTCAAGATAATTTTAGACCATATCTCGATATATCTCCAGAAGAAGTATATGCATATTAAATCTGACGATAGTGACGGACACGGAATCTACTAAAATGATCTATATCTATATTAGCCCTATGTAATGTAGAATTAATTTCTGATAATATTGTTGAAGTCAAATGAAGCTGTAATACTCTGAACTACATTACAATACAAATTGCCTGAAAGAGTATTAATATAAATAGAATCAGTGTGGCTATGTATGTCTGCATGTATACTTCACATTTCCTCCTATAGAGCTCATCTGAATTCAACCAAATTTACATATATTGTATAAGACATACGAAAGAGTAAATTCAATATTTCAAAGTACAGAAATTAATTAAATATTAAATTAACTTAAAAATAAACAAATTTTATATTCATCACATTTTGGACTACTGTACAATTTTTTAAAAAACTTTTATCTTAATGCGTCCTTTAGCAATACTTTTATTGGTCTTAAAGTAGTCTTTTAACGATGTTTAGAACTAAGCTTAAGTCCATTGCTGTAACTAAAACAATAATTTTTAAATTTCAGTACTTTAATGCAAAATGTATGGTATTATAGTCTGTGTATTTTCTATAGGCGGTTCAAGGTCACATTTCCTACCTCGTTACTGATTATCTGCCTCGCAACGCTGAGGCAGATAACAGTGTCACTTTTTTACACAGCTGTTAAGGTATTCCAAAGGTGAGATATTCCCGAAACGTACTGGCTTGAAGGAAAAAAAAAAGCAAGCTTTGTCGAAACCATGGCAACGGAGAAGGAGAAAGAGTGAAGAGTAGGGAAAACGAGTGTCCTTGAAACGTCTACAGAAATTACACAGACTATAATAAAGCAAATATTAATAACTTATGGAAAAAAATTAGCTGTCGGTGGTTTTTATAAATTGTTTGGTTCAACGGATATTCTAATTTTAATTGAAAAATTTTATATATCATAATATTTCATACAAAAGTAGATTTTTACGTTAAAAGATTACACATGAAAGTATTTTAATCTTGAGTAGTGCCGGATATATTAACTAGTTTTTTATAAAAATGAATAAAAATAATGATAATAGTAACGAAAGATGTTGTACAGTGGGTCATTCAACCGACTACATGTGATGTTTAACCCAACAAATAAGATTAATACCATGCCAGTCCAAGCATTAAAAGGTGATCTTTCCTGGTAGCTATTTGATCTCGCACCAATTCATCATGTAACCAAGGTGAAAACTGTGAGTGTTAATTGAATATGTAAACGCAGCATCATCAGTGACCTCTTCAGAACTTCTGTCTACCATCTCACCTCGCTGTCGCCGCACGCACACTTCAACACGCACAATATTGCGATTAAAAATCCCGCCATTCTTACTTTTTTTTCTTATTTTAGTTAACATTGTCTTAAAATAATCTCGTATAACAATATTTTATGAGATTTTTCCCCTATCGATTTTCTGTTTCTGTACTGTATGAAATGTTTATTTCCATGCAAAACATTTCAGTGTGAATACAATAACATGATTTTTTTTAGGAATGGTTGTGGCCTGCAACAAAAAATTTTCACCAGTGGACTCGTGTAATTACCAGTAATAGCCTTTCCAGTTCCCAGCACATCCTGTAATTCTTAAAGACAGGACCGCTGAAGATAGTAAATAACAATCTTACCATGAGGAACTTATAATAGACTCTGTTACGAATAACACATGCACAGAAATCTTCGAAAGAAATCATTGACGATGGGACCATTAACCTGTCAACATTATTATTATTACACTTCCTGGGGAATTGAGAAACCAGCTTACTTATGCTTCAACTTCTCATCGTCTTGCTCAAGGTTCCCTCTTATAGAGGACTCCACACGGGTAAGAATGGTTTATACTCTAAATATTGTCAGTACAAAATTAGTGCCTCCAAATTTAGGCTATTTTTTCTATTAGTAAAAGGAGAATTTGACATACATTTTGTAAATTTTAGATTACAAAACATATATTGTTTACAAAAAATGCTCTCAAGGATTCAAAATTTCACCTGTTTAAAAAAAATTAGGAATAATTTTAAGATAAAACTTTTGTTTATTGAATAGCATTTAACTTCAGACCTAAACTGCCTAAATTTCATTTGCAAATACCAAAATTAAGCACATCCTTCTGAATGCGTTTCTAATTTCGGCGTAAAAGACACATGTCTCGAAAACAAAAGGGGAAGGTGGATAATTTGCTTCTTTAATAACTTCGTTTATCAAAACGTAATTCCATTTTCCAAAAACAACAACAAAAGAATCGAAACTTCAAATATCACCTTCTTGTACCAAGTCTTTAGTAATGCTGTCGCATAAAATGATGTATCTTTTTCAGGCATCGCATAACTAAATAACAGTTTTTTAAAGCTATAAGTAATTCTAAAATAGAATCAATTAAAAAGACAAAAATATCATTTGGACACACTCAAGTGTTTCAGATGTCCTTTACGCTCTTATATGCATTGACATTGATTTAAACTCCGAATTATCGCAATCCATTTTGGGAATCCAGTTCAGTTTGGGTGTTAGTTTCGATGCAAATTCTAAGGCTATTTCGAAACGAATTTTGTAAACTTGAATTATGGTTGGATCACGTGCACAACACCTGACTGTCACCCCTTTACAATCTTCCATGCAATGCCAACAGGTCCTAAGAGATTTAACACGAACTATCCCACTAACAAGAAGATTTTTCACTGGAATAAGGCTTTGACCGTCCTACCGTTCGAAAGATGGGATTTTAAAAATGGGAAGTTGGGATAGGAGGTAAAGGAAATAAATAAATAAATAAATTTAAAAGTACTAATAAGAGTACAATCAGTGGTCTTAACATGTCTTTCACAATCTAAGGAGGTTATGTTTAGTTGCAATGGCGAATCACTGATTAGATATTTTTAAGGATCTGCTTTCCTACAATGTTAGTATCATTGCTGATAAGAGAGATTTATAGATAACCTTAATGGATACCAGGTCAATGATCCCCATCTTAGTGACTTTAGCGACAAAAACACATGTCATAGAAAATTTGAAAATTACAATCTTAAGACCCTCCAAGAAAATTCTGTACCTTTTTGGAAGATTGAAGAAAGGGCGAAGGTGAAGGAGCTCGCACTAGGAGTTCATTCTGTCTTTGAAATGTTGATCATGGAGCGAGCTTTCTAGTTGCGCATTAATGCTGTTTTCCAATTAGCGATATTCTATCTGCTTGTATTATAAATTTTAACATGTACTATTTTTTGAGTGTGCCTAGGCTGTGTTTTTGCTACGTGTGCATTGTGCTTTTTGTGGTATAAAGCGCCGCGATCCGTTTCCAAGCATGTTCGAACATTTTACATTTTACACATATCAGACAATTTCCATTTTCAATGTAAAATTTTCAATTCTGTATTTTATGTTTTTTAAATATAATAAATTACACCTAAGCATTTATATATATATATATATATATATATAATATGACTTTTTATTTGTTTTCTGAGTTTATCCAATCATCCGAATTTACATGTATCCGAATCGGCCTGATTCCCTATCAGATCGAGTATTAGTTCCACTGTAACAATGTTTGAAAAAGAATGTATCAAATTAGGAGTTAATAAATTCATAGATCTACGAGAATATAAAATCATAATTTAGTCATAAAATTTAACTATCTGAAAGGTTCTCATTGATTCTTAATCAAATTATAAATCTGGAACTTTGATATTATATATATATATAATATATATATTTAATGCAGAGTTTAATCCGGAAAATTTCTAAATTAAGGGGTTTTTTTTACCCTAGTATCTACAACGAAATTTATAGAACAGTAATGAAACTGGAATAAAAGAGGAGGTGGATTGGTTACTCAATCTTTGTTGCATTAAATGTGACTACTGCGAATAATAATTTCTGAAGTTTATTCCAGACAATACAATAAAATACGTTAAAAGGAGACAAATGGTACATTAATTCTCTTTTCGATAATTAATTGAAAAATGTTGAGAAGAAAGTCTGATAAAGACAGAAATCGAAAGCGAATATTCAGTTTAAAGTTCAATTGTAGTTTTGAAGTACCGTTTTAAACCGCCTTCAGAAATTAATTAATTACCACCCGCAGTGTATGATTACGAGCTACACTAATTCAAATGCACTCTGCGTGACTCCTTAAACGAACACAAGTGTACCAAACAAGCGACGCTAAGAAACTTCCAACTGCTCATAGAGCCGAGCTTTAGAAATAGAAAAGGTAAGATTAATTGCTTAACTTCTGGCTTGCTATTTATAAGAATAGATGAAATCCTGAACAAGTGTTGACATGATTTAGCCTTTCCATAAAGGATTAATCATATTTTTTTAAATCTCAGATTTAGGCATGATTTTCGGCTCAGTTTATGTTCATGTGATTATCGTTTATATACATATAAGCTAAAACCTTGCTGTGGGTTGGTGGTACAGTCTCGGTTTGTGACATGTGAGTGACGAATCCGAGACCCATTCCACAGCAGATCCGCTGTGCTTACGGGTTTGAAATGGGTTAAATCAGCCGAGAGTGAAGTATCCTTAATTTAGTATGGGTAATATGCAGTGGCGTAGCGAAAACAATAGGCACAAAGCGCATAATATAATTTTTTTCGCCCACAATTGTCATTCAGTTTTTTCTTGAATCTGTATTAAATTGCAGTATGCATTTAACTTAAATTGTAATAATAACCTTAACCTTATCCTCACCATGTCTAGGATTCAGGGTTTAATTGAATGGTCACATTGCGGAATTAATAGAACAATTCTTAAAGTCGTCACTGGCCACTGCCGAACTCTCTAAAGCAGGCGGTACATCCGATCATCGGAGTATAGGTAAATCAACTCTAGATCATTATCATTCCCATTAAGGAAGAGAGAGCTTATTTACTTATTCGAACACTTCTTATTTATGTATGTGTGGTGCTCCCCTTCCCTCTGTCTAGTGGAAGTAACTATACCACATCGGAGTTGCACTGGTGCCCTCCCGAAGCCATCTGGAGAAAAATGAATGTCAATCTTCGCGATAGCATAAGAACTATGGTTGAGTCCTAATGGCCATCACCTGCCATGTGTCACCCTCTCATGTTGCAGGTACCTCCCGTCATTAACAAGAGGTAACTCAATACCGCATTGCCCACCAGGAAAGCGAGCAACAACCACCATATCGGGACCTTCTCCTCCCCAAATCTGGAATACCTCCCAATTGGAATAACTTTAATAATAAATATATTATTAAGTGCATATAATAATTGATGTTAAAAATGTATATTAATAAAAATTGCTTTAAAAATCAGCTTTTTTTTAGAAATTTTAAAAAATTGTTTCATGAATTTTAAAAATGCATAATTTTTTTGAAAAAGCAAATCTATTTATATTTTGTTATGCAAATGAATATGTGAGTATAGATTAATTAGAAACGCATTATTTTTTATTTTTAATAGGAGAACTTGGTTTTTTTACACCGGCCCAATCTGACATTAAAATTTTTGTGGAAATGTAAGTTGTTGATGAAATTTTCTTTTGAAAGTACCTATAAACAAATTCTTAGGCAAAAACAAAAGAAATGGGGAGGAGGAGTGTCACATCTCACCAGTGACCGAAACGTGTCTGGAGAAGGAGTCTTAAACTGCAGGTCCCCACCCTAGTGGATTCCTTGAGAAAAACATTGAGATTTTCAAAACTTGCACGAGACCATTTCTTTTCAATTTTTTCTGCACTCTTTAGTAAAATGCACTTGAAGAATATCATGATATAAAAGATTTATTAGTTAAAAAGATCAAGATATATTTAAAAAATAAAAATTTATTAAATATATATTTTTAATTGAGTTTCCTTAACAATATTTAATACCTGATCTTCTTTTTCCTTCTTTGAGATTGCACCAAAATCTTTCAGTTTCGTTCTAGGATGATCACACTGCTCAATTCGTGAAAAACTCATAAATTATTTTCTGAGTACTATATTTCAGATAGCAGATATTCAGAATAGTCAAAAAATTAGAGTTTCGGGAAATATTCCAGAATTTCGTTTATCCTACGGTTCATATAAACAATCAGTAATCTTTCAGTCCTACGAACACGAAAATGTTATTATTATAACATATATATTGTGTATTTACTGTAAGGTGACAACCAAACGACAAAATATGATTATCTAGTGATTAGTAATCATCAATATACTTTAATTTGCTTCGTGACAATCAAAAGTCTTTAAATATCGATAATTATTCCATAATGCTTCTTTTTATATAAAATTTTAATTTCTCTGATACCAAGTTAAAAAAAAATATTGCAATTGGCAAAAGTTTTGACGAGATTTTGACTCGAGTTTTGACGAATTTCCACGTTTCGGGTCTTCCGGAATGCGAAACACACATTTTTGGCCTTATGTCTGTCTGTGATCAGAATAACTCAAAAACGTTGTAAACTAGAAGGCTATAATTACACTCAGATTTGTAAACTTCGATTAAGTTTTGAACGAAATCCATTCAAAAGAAGTCTGTGTGCAAATGAACTCGATAAATACAAAATGCAAAGATCTAATCAAATAAAAATTTATTTCACAGGTTCAGCTTCTTATATATAGATACTTATGAAATTTTGGACAAAATCTGTCTTTCGCATTCATCTAAATTAAATAATTGTTTTCCTGAAATAACCCATTAATGCAATAATTTAAATAACTGAATTTAGATATGTTATTTTGTGACTACAACTGTAGCTTTGGCTAAATTGCTTCCAAACTACAAAATATCGCTATAGATTCAGTAAAAAGGCGAGATTCACGCTAAAGATATATATTTTGTAACTATCATTCACTAATGCCATGCAAAGTATTTTCGGCCTTACCCAAGGTCCTCAATTTTATTCAAAGGAAAAGGAATAGACATTTTTCGCATTTTTCGGAATGTATACAAGATAGTTTCGGGGAGACCACTCCCGTTGATTTGAGTCAGATATTAATATAATCTTGAACATCATTCACGCACAAAACAATGATGAGATACGCCTAAATAAGTGACTTGCATCTTACTGGAACCGACCAGCTTCTTGAACACAAAATGTGCAAAGACTTAATTTGTACTATTCTATACTAAAATTTTCTGGAATTAGTTTTGACGAACTGGAAAAGCATTCATATATTTTCTAATTCCTTTTATTAATGGAATGAGACATAGCAGTGAATTTATGAATCCAGCCAGGTATTTTTATTCAACTAGTCTCATTTTTTAGCGAATTTGAAAAGTCTATTTAAGATACATTTACATTCCGTTTTGAAGAAACTGCACAAGGCTATTTTTGGAAAATAAGAATTCAGGTTTCTGGCTTTCGGTTTTATTTTCAATTTGTTTTTCGGATTTTTCTTAATTTTTTAGTTTTGTTCTTTCTTGAATATAAACTTATTTTGAAAGCTGTGTTAATACAACAATCATTAATGTAAACATAAATCTCTTGTTTGCATAAAGTTGGATGAATTTCACTATGATGGACGTAGTCTGCATTTGTTGATAGCATTTTTCTTTATAATATGCATATTTCTGACAGCTTCGAACTATTTAAATAATTTTTTATAACATTTCTGTGAAATTAATGAAAAGTGGATAAAATAAAAACTATCCAAAAATTTAAAAATTCTTGAAACTTAAAATATTAAATCTAAAAATAAACCAAGTAGCTGTTCAAAATGGAAACACTGATGCAACATTAAAACAATTCGGCCTTTTCCAAATATTTATTCAGCGATTTATAATCAATACATAAATTTGCGGAAACCGTCGGCGAAAATTTACACTTTACATATTAATTTTTAACACATATAAGCGCGAAAATTCAAATATAAACGCAAATTTCTATATTTTGAAGATCTACCATTTTCAGATTTGATCTAGCATTTTCAAATGAACCTCTTTGAATTTTAGCGTCAGAAACATTTCAAATGATTTTGTATATCAGGTTCATGATTAATGATCTACATTTGAAGTAACAAATTCCTTCATCTTTAATCTCTCCATTTCAAGTTTGAATTCTACATCTTTTCGATTTGTTTTTAACAAATGAGATATTCATAATATAGAGTTATTTGTAATTGTCGGTTGTTTTAGAGTGATATTCATCATGAAAATGTAATGAGTATTTGAGACAAAGGGTAATAAACTATATTTCAAATATGATTGTTTATCGTATTTTCAAAACACGTTTTGCTTTTATTAATATAAGTAAACATCTGATAACTTCTCATTTCTTAGTTTTACCAGTTTCGTTTATTCTTTAAATATCTCTATTTCTGTTGATTTTCTTTTCCACTGAATTCTCCATTCCTTTTTCCATCGAATTCTTTAGTCCGTTTTCCATTGAATTTTTCATTCCATTCCATTGAATTTATTTCCGTCTCTTCAATTCAGAATTCACTTTCACTCTGATCTGTTTGATAAAAAAATAAACTAGTAACTAGATTACAACTTTTTCAAAAAGCTAAAAAAATAATTATTAAAAATTTTAATTTAATAATAAATAAATTTAGCGTAGAGTCTTAGAATGTATTAAAGAAATTCAAAACTTACACATTTTGCCAATACTATTTAAGATATTAATTTAATTATAAGGAATAATAATTTTTGTGCCGAATAAATTCAGAAGCATTCCTTACGGAATTTACAGCTTCTTTTGTTTCAGAAAATTTACAGGAATAGAAATAATGTAATAAATTAAATTTAATTTTATTCAAATGAAACCTGTTTTATTTTAATTACTCTCATGAGGATGAATTCTTATTTCGAAGAACTTCAGTTCTTGTTTTTCAGCTTTGGCAGCAATTTGTATGCCAAAATTGAAGAATTTTCTTATATTAATGAATGCTCCTTAACCTTATTAGTTAAGGAGAAAAATAATTCCACAAAGCATGAGGAACTGGTAACATTTTTTAATAAACGACATTAAGTTATGGAGTTCTGAAACAAAACATGTTTTTTATTTTTATAAATTTTGGGTAAGCACTGCTTACCGAAGCAGCTCGTTAAGTCATCGTTTTTCTGTCGAGGTTTCTATTATTTATTCCAGATTTAATTTATATATTTCGAATATTATCCCGCTGTTATTCTGGAAATGCTCTGATTTCCTTTACGGAAGGCATAGAAGATCCATATCAGATAATAAAAAATGAACTTTCCTGCCCTTTTTATCGATCTTTGTGAAAAAACAGTAAATGTTTACTAATCGAAGTAAAAAATTGCTATCTGCTATTTGAAACATTCAGCATTAAACCAATGATTAAATTCCAGGTGAGTTTAAAATATTTATTAATCACTATCATTAACGAAATCATAGAAGGTGTCTTGATTGATAACCAATTTTCCCACTTCGGCGTTTCCTCTTTAAGTTCGGGGGAAAAAATTGTGCTTTCCCTTAGAGGAAGCACTTTTTTATGTTCTTAGAAAGAAAAAAGAACTCTTCTCTATCTTACGGAAACGAATGCACATTCTTTCATTCCACTTAGGGACTGTGCGCTATTTTTTTTTTCTTCTTCTTTTTTAATTTCTAGAACACATGAAGAGTTCACTTTTTTTGCCACCCACCCCTGAAAAGATAATGCAGTCCCTTGCTTTGAAGCCAAGATAAGTTCAATTACATTAGTTGAGCAAATGATAATCATTCTCTCTGACTTGTTATTGATTTGAAGGCAGGTAACGATAATCGGAGTTCCGTTTTAATGCCAAGCCTAATCACAGAATTAAAGCCTTCGCTTTTTTTCTTGAATTAATTGATAAAATTATTGGTGAGATAATACGGGCCTCCCTCGCTAAGTTGAGCTTTGCCAAAACATAAAACAGAAGGCTATCAGACAATTATCGAATTGAAATTTTCGGAAAGGTTATTGGATTCCTTAGGGAAGAAACAACGATTAAAACCGGTCCCTTATCTACGAAATATTAATTTTACGTGAGTACGGAAATAACTGAGAAAACTGATAACTGTGGAGTCAAAACGACCAATATTCAAGGTAAACACATTAAAGGAGATAAAGATAACAATATGGAGTCATTTTGGATTAAAAATTTCTACGGAATTTCCAGTATCTAACGGTTAATTATAAAACTGATCGTGCAAATTCAGTGGACTTTTTTATTGGATGGTAAAAAGCATTGATAATATCGGAAGATTTTTTTATTACTAAATCTGTACATACGTTGTTTTCAATTCATTGGAAAATAAATCGATTATTTTTTTTTGTTTCTTTAGTCATCTGATTTTGTATATGTTGATAAATGTTACTAATAATGTAGGAGTTACGTGGAAGTTTAGGTACATATTTCTCCATAAAATTTATTCTAAATTTATATAAAATTAAATTTTTTTTCTTCTTCCGTAGAACCAATGTAGTAGAATGCCCAGCTATTGAAGCAATAATTGAAGAAACGCGGGTTTTATTCAAATTCTTTATAAAATATACCTTGTAAGTGATCATGGATGAAAGAAGTTCATGTCGAGACTCAAATTTGTTCAATTTAAATGATGTCATCATTATTTTTTGACTTTGCTTGAAAATGAAGAGGTTCGTTCCAGGTAGACTTCGTGTAGTTGAAAAAGGCGAATGAACTCCTGCAGATGGTTTATGGTTTTAATGAGAGTCAGACGATGATCTCTTTATCTTAGTAAATTTCGCTAAGCAAAATATAGGTTCGAAAAACATTTCTAATTTTATGATTCATTTAATCATTAGAAAAGACCAAATGGCAAAACGCAAACAAATCTAGTGTTTTTTACCAAATTAATTAAAAATAATTTGCTTTTTTTAATCTCTTTGCTTAAATGACATCTTTGAATTTGGGAAGTTATTGTAATATTGATTCAACTAAAAATCTGTAACACTTGAAATATTTATGGATTTCACCCAATTTATGAGCCAAATGATAACGCCTCTGAATGACTGTGAATGACGCCTCGATAATCACGCTTAAAGGGTTAATAATAAAGGATAAAAGAATGTTTAAGCAGAAAAATTTTAATATTATAATCGAATAATTTGATATTTATACATGGGGTAAGCGCAACTATACAAAATGAATGCCAATAATCAATCACCTTATAAAAATTAGATCAAGAAATTTTAGGCATATTCCATTCTAGACTCCTTTTATCGGGGAAATATTTCATGATTCTACTTTCATTTGAAAAGTCCTGTAGCATCTCTTTTCTCAATCATTGGCGAAAGATTCATAATTTGAAAAAATATATTCTATTCTGGTTTAATTGTGCATGTACTTATAAATTCTAGAGCTTTATTATGAAACAAATCGTATTTTACTCCATTGAAAAGAGTAGACTACACACAACGATTATGATTATAAGGAAGTTTTCGAACACTCACTTTGTATTATCAACAAAATCCACCGTTCTGTTTTTCAAAATTTTTTACGTTTTTTTTTTCAATTTGCCTTCGTCTATCTGATAGCCATCTGTAATGTAGTCAATATACTAGTTTCACCTTTCCTTTCATACCTCACCACTCAGTTTACCGGTTTCTTCTTCCCTCTTCTTAGAGTTTGGTCCTCCTATTGATGAGGAGGGAAAGCTAGGAAGGGAAGAGTGCCAGCTTAAGTGTCTTCCTCGCCATTTGCCCACATTTCAAAACTATGAGTTCCATTTAAAAATAGCATAGGTTTTGCTTCAAAGCGGGGTCAAATTAAAAATAAGGCAAACTAAATTAAAGCTTGGAATTTAGTGAGTGGCTACAGCCTGACCTACTACTAGCTACAGCTTGGCCGATGTATCATTTCTGAGTCAGTCTTATCCGCCAAATTCTGAAACCTTCAGAATTTGGGGGTTAGGATAAATATTTTGCGGTTAGTATAAATATATTCAAAAATATAAATAAAGTCAAAATAATACAATGGAAAGGAAAATTGTAACAAGTATAAAAAGTAATAAAGGAAAATTGATTTATTCCGAAAAATAGGTGAATTTTATTGAAATGATTGAATTTAATTCTGTTTTTAAAATTCAATTTTAGTAGTATTGAAAAATTGTATTTATAAGAAGAGAATTGTAGAATGAAGTTAATTTGTGCCAAGTTAAATGAGAAAGATCCAAAATGACTTTTCACAAATGTGCATTCTGTAGTATTGAAAGCCAGCAGCCGTTAATTACGATCCTAATTGCTTATATTCTGACGAACTATGTGCATTCACTGCTAGAGAAAAAAAACAACCTTATTACATAATTTTCATATCTAGCACAAACTCGGAACATTCTACGGCACTTTTCCAAAAATATTGCCAATCACAAATACCTCGTTATATAATCTATGAATCTAATAATCATATCTAAGTAATTTTTCGAGTTTACATTTTAGGAAAATGTCCTTTGTCGAAGATGCCTCTCATTGTTTTCGAAGAGTAATGTTTCTTTTAATTGTAAAGGAAAAAATTATTTGACTCTGGTTAAGTTGAAAAATGTAATGCAATGTACTTAAACTATAGCCATATTCTATAAAGACAATTTTTAAACTCAGAATGAAGATTTTTTTTAATTATGCAAAATGATGCTCCCAAAAAGTATAGGATACTTTTTATAAAAAATATCTTCCTTTTTTGAAAATTGATAGTTTTTAAATCAGCAACTTAGTCGAATTTTTGTTATTTATTTATTCGCTGAAATGGAAAATAAGTTCTGAAAAAATTCTTTAATTGCTTTATGTTATAAAGTTCTTACTTAAGTTCATGTTGATAGTTTCGTTTATGAATTAAATACTTACACTCAAACAAAACAAAAAATCAAGTTTCTATCCTTAATATTTTACTATTGCGATTCTGTTTCTGATAATTGACAAAAATGTTTCATGTATAATAAACGCATAAGAAATATTTTAACCCAATAGAATTTTTAAGAAAGAATATGAATAAAAATTGATAAATGTAAACAAAGATCCCACAAAATCCCACAATCAGTTTTTGTAATCCAACAAAAATTGATTTTTTTAAAAAAAAATTTGCAATTTTTTAAATATATTTTTAAAGGAATGTAAAAGAGTGTTCATGTCTAAAATTAAAATTTTGCTTTTTCGAAGAGCTCTGTGTGTCTGTGAATTTGCACAGAAATAAGGATCACCTCTTGCTTTCCCCACAGCCAGAAGGCATCATAAATCCACAATCCTACATTTAAAAGATAAAAAGAAGTAAAGACTGAGGGGCAATCTTGACAAACTGCAAAAAGTGAAAAAAATAAAAGTACACATCTTTTACGAAACTAGAGGGGGAAAAAAATAAAACATCTTCTTAGTAGACAGGGAGCTCTGATGAAATATATAAAAACTTATACCAATAGCAAAACTTAGAAAGTGAAAAGTTCAAAAGAACAAAATAAACTAAAAGGAGCAGGAGAAAAAAATTAAAGAAACAGAATAAGGATTATAAAATTTTCCTCCTTTCTGATTTCCCCCTTTCAATTTACCCGATAAGCAGACTGCCGTTAGAAGAGATAAGGAACTACGGAGGAGTAGTAAAGAAAAGGAGGTAAGTCCGAATTCTATCATGCAGAAACATCGGCAAGTTTCGTTACTGACTTCAGTTATTATCATCGTCAAAGATACTAGGCTTCCCTATTGTGGGTACGACAAAGAAGCAATATAATTCGTCACGACCTTGTCAATAACTTTCTAACTTTTTCCATTAATGAAGAAGTGAAGGCGAGGGTTTGGTTTTATCTTTAGGTCCTTCTTTCCCCTTCTTTTAAAATAGAAAAATAATAAAACTAAAAACATTTCAAAGAGTGAGAGAGAGAAAGAGAGGGGAGAATATCTTCTTTTAGCTATTTTTCCCTCCCCCAACTGAAGGGCTGGCGCAAAGAGTAAATCATATACTCTAATTCAGTTTTCAGTGTCAGCATCAAAGCCATTTATCTTCAAGACGACGTTTTGTAGATTTGGATTGCATATTTTTTTGAATGACACTTCGTAAGAGCTATCATTTTATACTGAGAAACTCTTTTAAAGTAAAAAATGGAACACTTGGCAATTGATATACGAGTAAAGATATATTCTTACGGTCCTTCTACATTAAAAAAAAATTACATTTTATTTATCTTGGTGCTTTAAATTATATTAAAATAATAGTCTTAAAAATTTATGCGTGTAAAACCACTCAAATTGTTATTTAATGTCAAAAAATTATTCGTTTCGCAGTGCCAGTTTTTCATTTTTTCGAGTAGCACGATTATCTGTCCAGTCTGAAGGCAAGTTAATTGAAATGAATTGCAGAGAAGGACAATTTCCATTTTAGCTGCCGTTTAAGAATCCGTGACGCTGGAACTTCATCCTGATGATATATTAAAAATGGCTTATTCATTATGCGACATAAAACAATTAATAAATAATGGTTTATGATTTTTTTATTTTTATTTGAGGAAGTAATTAAGTAAGTAGTTAATATTTTATTGAGTTGTAGATTTTTTCTTTGTCATCAGAATTTTCTTTTCCAAAAAATGATTGAAAATAAAAGAACTGTATTAATAGATGGATTTTTTATAATTGTTTAGTTTTACGGAATTAAAGTCGCTGTAAACAACGTTTTTAGTTTTATCTATTTATCTCCCTGAGTGTTACTACATTTATTTGTTGTTCTTTATCAAATAAACTTATTTTTCTTAGATTTTCCGAAAGCAGGTAAAAATCTTATCCCTCTGGCAATCAATATATTATTAAAAATTTAATTGAGGAACAGCAGTTTGTTTTATAAATACTTACGGAATAACCATTTTTATAAGGTAACAATTGGGAAATTCAATAATAATTATGAAAGTTACTTCATAAATAATTTGTTCGCTACAGAAATACAAATTATTGATTAGATTTTCTTTACATTTTGATAACAAATCCTGTATATTATAACAAAGGATTGGTGAAGGTTTCGTGCTGATAAATGAAAGAGTTTATTTTTTTTATAATTTAAAAATATAGCGAACATAATTACCAATCATGGCACCAGGTAGTGCTGCATCTCTGTCTTCAGAAAGTTAACAAGCGAATTTCGATCGTAACATACGCTGCAATGGAAAGTTTCAGAAGACAAGAGAGATTATTTTTATAATATAATACTTTGACAAAATACGCTTATATAAAATAAGAATTTTATATTTAAAGAAATTTTTGTTTTCTTAAGCAAATGCATTCCATCAAATGCTAATGTTAAATATTCTTTCACATATGACGCTCAAGAATCTAATCATCACTTTCAATATCTGATTGGATATATGATAACTATGGCTTTTGTCATATTATAAATATTTATTATTATAAATATGCATTACATATGGATTTATAATAAATATTTAAATTTTGCACATAAATTCTGGAGCCTATGGAAAGTTTCGATGACATTTTCGTGACAATTAATTGAACAATTAATTTATTATTTAATTGAAAGCTCGGCTTCCATGCATAGAAAATATTATTTTATCGTCAACATTGCTGTTCCTATTAAATGCGAATGCTGTAGATATTTTTTAAAACTTTATTCATTTTCCTCTGAGTTGCCATTCACAATGTTGAATAAAATTTTGTATTATTCTATTAAGAATATTAATAACTTTTAGAAAAAAATTAACATTCGATGGTTTTCAAATATCTTTCAATATAATTAATATTCTCATTTTAATTGAAGTTGAAGACCATAAGAGTATTTTCTAGATTATGATATTTCATACAAAAATGCTATTTATTATAGAAATATCGTACCTTTTTAAATAATGAAACTATTTATGGTAATCGTTTGTATATGATTGAGGAAAAAGAGTCTGTTAGCTAATTTCCAAGGTAAAATTTAGATGTGAATATTTATCCTGAGCAATGTCAGATATATCAGCTGGTAAAAAATAATAAAATATTCAAAAGCTTAGAAATAATTTCTTTATCTTAGATTATTGTTTCTGTTTTTCTTATGTTTTTTATGTATCCAATATTAAATATATTGGACAATAGTTTTGGACTCTGTTTAGATTTTTCATTGTTGATTTCTTCACTTATTAATGTGACCACTAAAATCAAAATCTACGAGAAAATACAAATTCTTATTACTTAAATATATATTTAATTTGTTAGACTATCAAGTCAATGAAAAAATATGTCTGAACTGCAGACAAATATTTAATTATAAGAAACGTATTTCAACTCTGTTTTCAACTAGAAATCTGATACTTTTTAACAAAGTCAAAAGAAATTCATTCAAAATAGAAAAACTTAATTTTTTACATCCGTTCTAAAAAATTTTTTGACTCAAGTGAATTTTCGTCGAATAAATGTATTAAATTTGTCAATTTTATCAATATAATTATCATATGGATATGATAACCATATACATATGACCATAGCCATATACATACCATATGTATATGATAACCATATACATATGACCATAGCCATATACATACCATATGTATATGATAACCATATACATATGACCATAGTCATATACATACCGTATGTATATGATAACC
>JAPMOR010008014.1:0-84765 GCA_026543865.1 Argiope aurantia | reverse complement strand
TATACATATGACCATAGTCATATACATACCGTATGTATATGATAACCCTATACATATGACCATAGTCATATACATACCGTATGTATTTGATAACCATATACATATGACTATAGCCGTATACATACCATATGTATATGATAACCATATGTCGAATAAATATGTTAAATCTATTATAGAATTTCGAGGAAATTTTTCTTTTTTCCGGAACTTTTCCTTAAAATTTAATGTTTAAATAACATTCAGGGCTCAAAACTGTTTATCTTGCAATTTTATAGGAATTTCAAAAAATACGTGCCTCGAAATATAAGTAATTACTTTATACTGATTTATTCAAATTTTTCATTTCGGTTTTAGTTACAATTGTTGTAATATAAAGAATTAAAAGAAAAATATTACAACAAAAAGTAGTTTTTCTTCATCTGAAGATGAGAAAATCGCTGAAAAGGAACTAGAAAAGTTAAGAAAAACACATTTATTTTATCTTCTGAAGTTACTTCTTGCTAAAAATGTCTTAATTGTGTCTTATATATAAGATAGAAAATTCTGGGGAAAAAAAATTTCTTGCGAAGAATGATATATTCAGAATGCATTTTTGGAGACATAACTTTTCAAATTTTATTTACTTTCTGCACTAGAAATGAATTTTAAAATTAATTCGTAAAATACGTTTAAAATGATCATATCTTTATCTACATCTATTAATATAAAATTATTAATAATTAGATCTATGTTGTTTTATTTTTGTTTAACGAATCTCCAAAATCTGCGTGTGTGATTAATTAAATCTTTTCTCGCTTTTAAAATTAATACGTTTTCTTACCACTTAAATTCAAATATAAGGACACTTTAATTTCTTAATCCTTCTGGCTTTTAGTTTTTCCCAATTGTCTCGATATCTAATTACCATAGCTTTTTAATTGTCTGACACTGATCTGCGCATCGAGTGAACTTCAAGAACCTTTAAGAAAGGCCGAGTCAGGTCAATTTTTGGGCAATTCCTGTTTCAAATACATAAATCTTATCCGTATCTTTGTAACTATCTCTTTTTGTCTTCAGTCATTTTATAGAAAACACACCCGTGTGTTTATTGGACATGGATAGACATTATGTCAAAAAAAAAAAAAAAAAAGCTAAGATGAAACCGTTTACCAGCTGAAGATCAAATAAAAGACGTCATCCACAAGTGCGTACCGTGGTCCATCTCCTGTAGGGTTAAAGAAAATGTTCGAGAAAAAATTTCGCAACAGTGTTGTGCGGTGAAAGAAGTGTTAATGAAAAAATACTTAAATACATCTATAATCCTGGCAAAACAGTTAAACAAATAATGACCATGTAAACGGAAAATTTCACATGCAGCTTTATGTGTGTGTCCGTCCTTAGAAACATGGTTCTACTTTCCTTTTTTTACTGTAGAATATAAGAAACTTTAAAAAAATAATTTTCTATAAAAGAACCCCTTTTTCAGTTGACTTGAATTCTATAGATTGAATTGCATATTAGAATTTTTTAAATTAATTTTTATTTTCAAAATTCAAAGTTGTCAGTGAGCCACCAATGGGAATTTTGCTTTTCTCTAAGGTTATCTTTCACAAATTTTATGACGAATGATACTCATTGCAGTGAAATTTTGGAAATGAAACTTCAAGCTACTAACAAACTTCCTAAACTTGACTGGATTCCATCCTGTTTCTAAAATAATTATAACATTATACAGGGTGTTTCTAAAACTATGTGACAAACTTTAAGCTTAGGTCAGGCATACAAAAACAAGCTATTTTCACAATAGAAAATGAGAAAGCAAAAAAGCAAAAGGCAGTGGAAGGCAAAGGATGACCTCTTTTTCACAGTGTATTAGAGGATGAATATATAAAAGTCTTTGCCCATTTATGTTGATTACACTGTTCAATGAAATGGAATTAAATTTCGGATGTAGGTATTCTAAGTATGAATTCAAAAGCATTGTAAAAAAATTGTCCATGCCTCACAATTACTGCTAATACATTTTTGAAATTTTAAATGACACACCTTGTTTTTTTTTTATTGGAATGAAATCTTCAAACTTAAAAAAAAAGTGCAAATGCTGTTGGAACGGCACTTGCAGCTTAAAAAACACTGTCGCTACGAGGAATCTAACAAAGAAATGAAAGTAACTAATAGGGATATCTGCTAAAGAAAAGCAAAACATTTTATTATATTCATAAACTTTCCATGCGTGTTCAAAGTGCCATCGTATATGACAATGTTATTAGGAATGGTTTTTTTTAAATGAATTCATTGGAGTTCTCTAATAAAAGGCCCCTATAACGTCCCACGACTTGCGTTTGCTGAAATTTTGGTATGGAAATTGTCCCATAAGCCATTTCAAAAATTTCACTCGAAAAATACTGGAATTCTTTCAGAAAAGGAATCTATTGAATATGAATTACAAATTTCTTCATTTCAAGCCTTTTTTTTTAAAGTTATCACGAACTGTTTTAATGACGCTCTTATAATTTTTGCTAATGATTTTGGTGATTATTTGAAAAGAAAAATTAAATCGAGATTTTTAATTCTCAAAATAGCACAGTTTGTTAAAATCTGATTTGTATAAGATCAAATTTTTAATTTTAAAATGAATGTTTTTATCCAAAGAAATAATATTTTTTCATCTTATGAAACTTTAATACTAGGGTTGGATTTTAGAAATAGAAATTAAGAAATCCCTGAGTTAAATACCTTTGCCTACAACTGGAAGAATAATTAATATTTTTATTGTGATATCAGTGTTTTCTAGCATTATCAGTGTTTTTAGCATTTCTAGCAATGAAATAATATAGTTCATCAGAACTGTCAAAAAATGAAACGCATAAAGCAAATAATTTTGTTCACAAATATAATTTTAAAGAATTTTTCTATCTAGTTAAATTAACATTTTATTTTGGAGCTACACAAAGGCTGTTTTTTAGAGGTTACTTTATAACTTTTAGACATGGACAAATAACAATACATGAATCGTGAACCACGTCTCAAATTTCCACACTAAACTAATGAGAAGACATTTTTCGACAGGATATTTCATATGGAATCGCGTCTCGAACCTAGAACCTTTCGGTTTCGAAACCTATGTCTTAGTGGTAGAGTTTTGGGCTTGAACCCGATGCCATAGAAAATCCATTGTGTATACGGGCTTTGTGGGCAAACTATCCTCAAATTAGAGGGGCAAGGAAGTTTGGTGAGAGTGTACCGGCTCAGGTGTCATCTTCGTGATCTGGCCATTGGTTAATTGGTCTGTTGCAAAGTGTCCCTTGTGTAACTTCAGAAACAGAAAGTTAATATAATTAAATAATTAGATTTTTATTTTTAAATAAGATGTTAAAATATTCCCAAATGGCACAATAAATAAAGCAAATAAAAACGTGAGTTACGTTTTTTCCATCATTCCATCACCGTAGAAACGAATTAAGAGGGAGGTAGCATTCGATTCTTGCTCCCCAAAACAAAGGTTTACAGTAGACAGGTTTCTTTAGACTGAATAGAACGTTTAATAATACTGATGAAAAGTAAAAAGGAGAAGTTCCTTCGGAGGATGGAAAAAGAAAAGAAGCTAGAGACGAAGGAGAGAGGTAGCAGAGAAATGTTCCGGGGGAGGGGGGTTACAGCGCTGAAAAGGGAAGTAAGATAAGTCGGACGTCTGAAAGATAATAATATGAATGAGCTGGAAGCGAGTCTGTCTGTTTCTCTGTCGACAGTGTTCGCATACTCCCGCTCCAAGAGATAGGGGCACTACCGGGGACAGGCTACATAAAAGAAACACGTCGCACGCAGTTCTTAGACTCTTCCGCGATCCTAGCGTGATTTGATTAGTCGAAAAAAAGTTCAGGGAAAAACTGACATAAAGATAGTACGAACCACAAAACGTAGTTATTTTTTTTCCCTTTCTTCTTTGCTGTGCCCCCTCCTCCTCAATCTGTACAATATTTCCTTAAAAGAAACGTGTTCGATAAATTTCCCCCTTTTTTTCCCCTTTCCCTGTCTTTTTTTAAAGCCGTGTTATATAGCATGTTGTTATCGTGATAGACTTTCTTTTGTGGAATGTAGACATACAAAGTAGGAAACTTTATTTTGAATCTTTTTTTTATTTTTATTTTTAACTTAAAAAAAATTCGTTTTATATTTTGTTTTTGAAAGCTGTTCTTTTTTTGACATACGTAGTATTTAAAGAGAGAAGAATTTTTCGTTTTGAAAAATTTCATTCGCATTGTAAACTTATATTTTACGATAAACAATACTTGGATGATAGGGAGGAGGGAACTTTTTTAAAAAAGCCATGAAAGGAGAAGGAGGAAAAATATTTTTCATCTCATTATTTTCGTTATTAAAAAGAACATTTGAAAACTAGCATTCTAATTTATTTTAAAGGGTAGGGAAATCTGAAAAATTACATCAGGAATTTTTTAAAGAATTCATATTATTTAATTGTACAAATTAGTATTGAATGCTGATAATCAGAATGAAAAGAAAATACTTTTATAAACAATAATATAATAAAAATTAATAATATAAATAATATATAATGAAAATAATTCTAAAGATACAATATAGAAATACACAATTTCCGAATTTTGTGTTTTTAAGAGAGGAATATTATTTCAAAGAAATCGATAATCTCACTGCCGCATTCTTTGCCATATTTCTTTGAATGCCTTCGCACCTGGCAATCTTTTTTACGCTTTTCATATAAGACGAAATGTTGCAATGATACCTACTTTGGATTTATCACAAAACGAGGATTCCATTTTTGTTGATGCAGAAATTAAGTTAGTATTTGATTAATATAAGTTATAAATATTTGTTTAGTATATGCAATTGAAGATTTATTAGATGTGATCCTGCTTGATATTCCTTCTTGTTCATATATTTAGAAACAGACCAATTTAAAATTTCATATAATACTCTTTTTCTTAATGTAATCTAAATCATTAAATACAAAATAATCATAAGCAAAAATTAAGATCAATTGTTAAAAACAATTTGAAACTTTGGCATGTCATGCTATGAAGCGTTAAGCTGACAGATGAATAATTAGATTTTGAATCAACAATTCAAGCCTTATTTGCTGTAGTAGGAAACTGAAAACTGTTTAATTTTTCAAGAATGGGCATGAGATTACGATATTTAAACACTAAAAGTAGTGAAGGTTTTGTAACAATTAACTAAATAGTTAATTTTTATTAATTAATGACTGTGCTTTAATATACTAAAATAATATACCACTATAAACTTTCTCTCAAGTGCTTACAGACTGCATATTTTAAAGATAATTTAAATCTTTTGATGAAGTTGCCTCCGAACTACCACTCATTAATTTAATTAAATTCTGTATCATTTGTTAAAATTATTGATAAGTTATTAAAATAAATTAGTTTTCAGTTATTAATTTGGTGTAGTGTTTCAATGATTTTAATTTTCAGTTGAAATTATTTGGTGTAGTGTATAGATTTTAAAATATTTTGAAGCCATATGTGTTCTAATTTTAATTGGAAAAAATTGCGGATGATCAGCATTTTTTTCATATTATAGTATTTTATAAAAAAGCATTTTGTTCTTTAAAATATTTAAAGTAAAAAAAAAATATGTTTATTTAGGTTAAGGTACTATTCTGTTGAATATTGATATTAATTCTATTTTTCACTTTTTATTTTATTTTTAATAGTAACGTTAACGGCATATAATTTCAAACTACTTATATATATGTGATAATTACATCTTTGTAATAAGCATTTATTATATTGAAAGTTTCAAATTTTTTTCATAAATTCTGAAGCATAACCATAAAAGATTTATCTACCCACATCCTACCTTAGCACACGGGGAATGATGGGGATGAAACACTAACACGGGATTATAGCCTGCTGAATAACGCACTCCCGTCATCGAAAATAGAGCTAGCATAGTCCCCATCACTATTACTATACCCCTAAGAGAAGCGAGGACTCTTACTTACCCTGTGATTTCTCCTTCGTGCACCTGTGGTGTCCACTTCGGAAAGAATACAATGAAGGTTCCGTGTCATTTTATTAACCCATTAATGATCGACATAATCCCAAGCATATATTTCCGTAAATTTCTTTTAAATAATATTAAAAACACCGAGAATAAGATAACTGTAGAATGAAATAAAATTTGATTTTTGTTTTATTTTTAATATTTTTAGAATTATTAAAGAATTGGTAAAAATATATTTTATAAAACATTTTTATAGATATATATTCTTAAAACGACTTTTAAAATACAGTGAAATGTTTAAGAAAATGGATATATTCGAATTCTTTCCAATACCTCGAAAATAAATCAAAACAAAAGATAAATAATTCGAAATTACAACATTTTGATTTCAAAATCTGGCTCATGGAGGTCTTATGCTCGAGCAAAAATATTTAGGTGTTTGGGAATATATTAAAGGTTTAGAAAAAGGAAAAGGGATCAATGAAGCGTGCTGCATTTAGTTACAGAAATGATATGTAATAGACCTATCAAAAGGAGACTAAACGTTAATGGGTTAAAATTGCTTGGTTTTTATTTTTAAAGGGCATGAAAATATTTTCATTTAAGCAACTTTAAATTCTATTAGTATAAACATAACAGAAGATAAATTAAGAACATTTCCTTTTTATTTTAAGGCATTCTAGAGGTATTAACTAAAAACATAAAATTCGAATTAATAAACCTGTTAAAAAGTTGATTAGGGTAAAGTTTTTAGAAATCTGGCATCTCATAAAATATCCTTCTGACGATATTATTGTTCCATTGGATTATAAATTTAATGTCCTGTATCTATACTTCTTATGTATTTAAAAATGAATAATAAGATAATAACCCATAAACTCAATAAGCACATATTTCAATTGAGAAATATTTTTTATAATAAATTTCTATTTTTTTATAATAATGCAAAATAAAATTCATTCACCGTGCCATAAATTTACAACTATATGAATAGTAACAATTAAAGGATAGTGTTCGCCTTCCAATTCCGTATAAAAAGTATCTTGTAAGAAACAATTCCCCTCTGCAACAATCACAAGTTTAGATATTTTTTTTATAGCTTTAAGGTAATTAACTCCCTATTTTTTTTAAAAAAAACTATAAACTAATGTTAACTTTAACAGTACTCTAAACTTTGTATGTGAAGGAATCGTTCAATTATTCAGCGAAAAAGAAAATTAACTTCTTCTTCTACATTTAGCCGTGAACTCAAAAATCATATTAAAATATTTAGAAGAAATGAAAAATAAAGAGATGTAGGCAAAAATAAAGCAAGTAACTTTTCAGTAAACTCTTGATTTTATTTTATTTATTTATTTATTTTTTTGCAATGTCCGAACAAGATCCAGTTTTTATAACTGTTTTTAGAATAATTCCTTAATTAGAATTTATAAAATTTAATATTTTTGGTTTGAAACACTATCTTTCGAACAGAGAAAAAGCATAGTTTATTTCACATGAAGATGTGAAATAAACTATGGAATAGATTAACTCGTTTATTTTCTAAGGTACCAATATCATCAAATAAAATTAATTACCATCAGAAATATCAAGCGCACTGCATAATATATAGCTTAATACATTTTCTAAAATAATGAATCGGTTTCTTCAATATCCTAATTTAAAAAAAAAAAATTCCGAGATAAAAAGATATCTGATATTGTGATGCATTGAATTTATTAGTTATTCATCAATCAACTAATCTTTCATTTATATTTTAATTATTACTTCAAGGGCTAAAACGTGTTCTCTTATTAACACTAAATGCGCTTGTATTTAATGCTTATCCATGAACTGTTTGCTGTGAAAGTTTCGCCTTTGATTCGCAATGTTACTTATTAATCATGATTTCTTACAAAATGCAAATACAGTTTCAGTAAGAAGAAAAATGCCTATTTGAAAGTGTTATTAAGTCTTGTTTTTCAAGAATTGCAATCTTTGTTTTGTCCTTGTAAAAATGTAATTTAATATGCTCTTGAAGGAAATTCAACAATTTTTTGCAAAGTAATGAATTTTCTTTCAACAACAGCTCTATTTTTACTTTATAGATTTATAAAATGAGCAGTGAATTTTAACCCTGAAATGCATGACTTTTCAATTTGCTTACGAGAAAAATACGTGTTTTGAATAGCTGCATATCATTTAGGAAAATTATTTTCAAAACGTTGAGTTTATTTTTTCTGGTGAAATTTTAACAAAACAATTGAAATGTGCCAATTGGCTACATTGTGAATTAAGCAATGTCCCAGGGACATAAATCACGTTATAACAATTCTGCAATAAAAATAAAAGTCCATTTTTGTCAATATACTTTTTACAATGGAAATAAAATATTTTGATAGTATTTTTAATGATAAAATTATTCATGCAACAGCCATCTTGGTATTTTTCTAAACTTCGAGTTTAAATCTAATTTTAGTTCCGCTCTTGTCATATATCGGTGGTTTCTGCAAATGTTTATCAAATCGCATTTAAAAAAGGGGTTTCCAATCTCTCATGGTTGCCCTTTGAAACAATCTTGTGAAGTTTTACAAACGGAAATAAAAATGTGTAGCCAAATGGTTACATGATGCATTTAAAGGGTTGAAATGTTAAATTAATATGAAGCTAAAGATCAGCAAAATAATGAAGAATATCTGTATCGTATCACTCGTCATTTTTTCTAAAATATAATTATTTTCCAATGGGTAGATGATCAGTGAGAAAGCGTGACATAAAATATATTTTACTTTTTAACACATTTTTGAATTGTTCAAGAATTAGTTGTAAGGTCCTTCAAAGACAAATGGCACTTGTTCTCTTACTTGATTATTTATGACACACACACAAAAAAACCCTGATTAAGAATATTTTATACCCAAACAACTGTTAGACTTTACTAAATTCGTTTTGGGGTAAAATCTTGAGTTGCATAAAAAATATTGGATGAAAACGAAAGAGAAAAGAGTTTGATTGTTTCTGTCAATAGTTTCTTATGCGTTAATTTGAATTATTCTATCAATATATTCGTTTTTACGTCAGACAATCCTAAAAAGGAACTAATTTTATCGCTTTTTAAATTATCAATTGGAAGGAACACACTTAGAAAGAATGTAGCAAAAGATACCTTTATAAATTAAATCGTTTGAAGTATAATTATTATTCAATATCTTTTATTTGACGATATCATGAATTGTAAAAAATATAACAAGAAAATTAATTGTTCTTTGAAATCAACGAGCTCCGTTTCTTAATACATGCTCTCAAATTTCTTTTCAACTCATTGCACTTAAGTTTCAAAATCTGGAAGAAAAAAAAGATTGAACTTTCAGTTTTCAATGCAGTTGGTGTTTCTTTTTTCAGCCTCGAACATTTCCCGATCTATACACGATATACTTTATCAAAGTATTCGTTGACGCAGTAAGGTATCAGCGGGGGAAAAAAAGTGCAGTTTAAAAATTTCAAGTATGCATTAGCAGTTGCTGTGCATCCCGCCGAAGCTCGAGTTTGAACCATCATCAGTTTGTAGGCAATCAGGGTCGGCAGGCCGAATCGATGCGGACTTAAGCCCCACTGGACAAGGAATGCGTGGGACGAAGGAAAACTGCATTAATCTTCCCCCAACGAACTTTCCACTTGCCTAGATAACTTGCTCAAGAATTCGCCAATCAGAAACTTTCAAAAGTTCCGCTTTAAAAACGCATTCTTAAAGTAAGAAAAAGAAATTAAAATCGTATTCAATGCCTAGGGAGAAAAAAAAAGGAAAAAAGTAAAACACGCTGTTCTTTTTTCTGGGTGTATTTCCCGTTTCAAAAGGAAATTTTCCTTACAGGCTGTAGAAGTTGAAAGTATAAGGGGGATTAAATGCTTTTGCTTATTATTATTAGAACCTAAAAGAAGACTAAAGGCTCGAGCAGCAAAGAATATGAGAGGGAGGGGTAAGAGAGCATCGTAGCACAAATTAAACTTTAATGCACGTCATTATTTTAGCCTTAGTCATCACTTTTAACGGTGAATTGGACCCAAGTTCAGGGAGGAGTAAAGAACGAAAAGAATTTTTCCCCACACAAGTAGGTTTTCATAATGTGAGGCTTGCGCGATCGCCAAATTAAGCATGCGCGAGCTTTTCACGATTTCTCATTCAACACGTTCGGAAATAATTAAAAGTAGAATTAAACGCTTTCGATGAAACTCTTCATTCTTCTCCGATGAGGGGGGGGGTGGCTGTGGAAGGTCCTGAAAAAAGGAACCGTTGCCCTTTTTGTAAGCAAGAATAGATTAACAAAAAAGGGAGAATGTTATCTTTAATGTTAATTTTCTTCATTTTTATTCTTTGTAATGCAGAATTAGATATTGATTCATTTTTAATCAAAATCGATCCCTAGTCTCATGACAGAGTTATTGCTATTGCCGTCAATGGCAAAATTTCCTCTGATTCGTATTAGTTCTAATTATTTGATAACAACATAATAAAATTCTTAGTTTGTTTTTTAATGATTCTTAAATTGTTTTTGATGACCTGGAGAAGGAAATATTAAATTCAGTTGTTGGAATTATTAGGGTCTGCGATAAATGTCTTTCTTATCCCGTGACTTTTGATTGCTGATAATAGACGCTGCGTTTAGATGTATTAAACTGGTAGTACGCTATTTGATGACACCAACACTTTTTGGCTATAAAGTCAATAGTCAAAATACCTATCTCAAAAGGGATTAAGAAATGAGAAAAATGTTAATTAGAAAACAGTAGAGTGGAATCAGTTCACTTCTAAAAGACAAATCATGAATTTTGTCACTGTTACATAACAAGCGGCAGACAGATCTTTTGGACAATCTTCAGTGACTTGATTCCGCAGTATTTGATTCAAGCAAGGTTGCAATCCTCCATCAATTATGACAAGGTATCTAATAAAGACATTAGAGCAACATTTATCAACACAGTGGTAATCTAGTAGTAGTCAGCCTCGCAGGAACTCACACCCATTGGACTTCTGCCAATGGACTAAAAAAAATAACAGATTCGATATCTCCGATAACACTATGGAGATTTTGTCTTTGTATAACTGATACTTCTGTTGCCGTGTCATCTGAAATGTTACGAAATGTGCCGTGGGAGATTTATCCGGAGACCAGCCGTATAGAGTGGCTGACAAAGAACAAAGTAACAAAAAATGTTCCCTACTTACAACTTAAACTATTAAATGCTAGTTCACGTTGGATTGAAGAAATGCCTTGTGAGCCACTCTAATGCTTGGGGCATTTCCCTCGGAGGGTCGTATTCTGCTTCAAACCTTTTCATTGAGCAGGTCATCTCTTGGACTAAGAAGAAAAAAAAACCCGTTTTTGACATGTTTTTTGATGTAACATTGTTGGAAAAGGCTATCTAACATACAAGCATTTTCTTATCATATCCATGTATTCGAAGTGTCTTTTCCTACAAAATTAATTCTACTCTACAAAATTGCAACTGATTATTTTCCCATATCTTGTTTAGTTTTTGAGATCAATTCACAAATTCCTGAATTTACCACTACGGAAGAATTTTAATTTGTTTAATCGAGTGCTGCACTGCTATTTTACAATACTTGGATAACACTTTTATGTTGATAACTGTAGACGCTCGAGGCCGCGGTGGCCTGGTGGTAAGGTCTCGGCTTCGGAACCGGAGGGTTTCAGGTTCGATACCCGATTCCACCGAAGAACCGTCGTGTAAGGGGGTCTGTTGCACGTTAAATCCGTCCTGACCAAACGTCCTCCCACTGGTGTGGTGTGGTGTGGAGAGGGGGGTGCCAGCTCAGGTGTCGTCCTCGTCATCTGACCGTGGTTCAAAATTACGAGGTCCGTTCCAAAATAGCCCTAGTGTTGCTTCAAACGGGACGTTAATATAACTAAAACTAAAACTAAACTAAACTGTAGACGCTCATAAATTGAGAAGAGATTGCAAATAACCAAAGGGGTGTATTAGATGCTATATGCACAGGTTCTTTTTATTTCATTTTCCAGAAAAATGAAGCGATGTCAGAAAAACGCAAAAAAGAATTAGAATGAAATTTAGAAAATAACAATCGAATGATTGATACGTGTAAGTTTTCGATGGTCAACCCAGATACTTCATTTATGTTTCTTTATACAAGAAATCCTTAACTCAATACAATAATACTTTTGTGAGTATATATATATAATATGTGCTTGAATTTCAAATTTAAATCTTTTTATTGATCAACAAAGACTATTTAATTTAAAATTTAAATATAATAAAATGCACTTATTAGGAACCAAAAAGATGTTTATTACAATCAAAAGTATGTAAAAATTATTTTATATTAATGAGCTATAAATGGCAAATGTAATTATTAAAATATATATGCATGATGTTTTTAAAGTGGCCTCATGAATTGCATCACCGAGTGTTTTAAAAAAGCATGATTGAGTGCCCTGCGTATACTTAAAGATTCAGTCTTCTGAAGTTAGTTGAAAAGTAAACAAAAACAAAACAAGATTGCCAAGCTATGGATATTCGATTAGAATAAGCATGATTATTGATATTGCTTCTTATTGATTTAAATGACATTACATTCATAGTAATAAAATATTTTTTAAAAACCATGAAAGCTATATTTTTCCGTGAAAGCTAAGTTTGTGTAGTTTGATTTAAGTACGCTTTTCAAACCTGGAGGAAAATTAAGCAAAAAGGATGCTATGTTTATGCATAGACCAATATATGGACAGAATTTAGAGATTTTTTACAATTTAATAGTTTTCATAATCATTGCCTGGGTTGAGGTTTTTCATTATGACCGTTTTCAAAATTATCCGTCGTGACTGTATAGCACGAAAACCAGCTTCATAACGGAAATATAAGTTCACATAATATACGTTGGCCTTAGATACTCTGAAATTTGATGCATTTATAAATAAATTGGAATCATGTACACAATCTTCCAAGTACTTCACGTATTTATTTGTAAGTCAGGTAAGTTAAGGTCTTATACCCCTACCTATGCATAAATTTTATGGACTTTGGATAAAGCCGTGAATGCCTTGCATGGAATTGGTGAACCTTAGTTAAAAATACAGATATCTTGAGGAATCGAACATTTTTATTGAATCTGTCGTGCTGATATGTATTTTTAATTCCTTTTCTTTCAATCGATTGTAATTAAAATTAGCATATAACTATAGTTGAAATCACAAGGTCACATACCGAATTTCATTGATTTAAATCATTCCCTTTATGAATTATTGCGTTTACATACATGCGAAAGTACAGACGGACAGACGGTTAATCATTTGACATATTTAGTTCAACTCTTTTTAAGAATCTACATTTGGGATTCTAAACCTGTGTGCTGAGTTATATTTATCTAGCTCTTTGAGTTTTCAAGCTATCGAGTTTGCTTGTATTTGAACAGCAAAACAGACAGACTTTCTTTGAATTAATTTCGCTCAAAATTTTATAAAAATCTACAAATTTGGTCTAAAATAAATAAATAAATAAACTTCATTTTTCATCCGTCTTGCTCAAAGTGTTTTTGAATTATCGTATTCACAGAGAGACAGATGGACGGACAAAAATAATGACATAAATGTGTTTTTCGAATATGGCAAATATTATTAGTATGATAATGAATTTTTAGATGATTACAATACTCTCCTCTCCCTGTACTTCACATACAAGAAAGTAAAAAAAAAATCCAAAAAACTCATTGGCGATTATTTTTTAAATAAACATAATGAGTTTTTTCATTCCTTATAATTCTCATAATTTTATTATTTGAAATTCCAAGCTATTTTTATAAGTAAAAATTTATTCTAGAATTCAACATTTCAAAAAATGTATATCTGATTTGAAAGATAAATGATACTAAGGATATTTTCCCATATTATTTTCTGTGTCTACGTAACCATTCGCTACTTATAAGAAATTATTTATTCTTAGTGTTCTCGGGAAGAAAGGAGAAAATTAGCAATCTTAGTCACTAGAAGCGACGAAATTTCAAATATGAAGGCAGCAATTAAATTTCTATATGCTTCCATAAATTTTCTGTACTATCTTTCTGCTTTATTTATATATTCTGAATCTATTGGAAAGAGAATACTAGCACTGAAAATATGAATTTACAATATCTTTCAAAATATATGCAAACTACAAGGCTTAACCAGCAAAAGATTTTGTAAATAAAAGAAAAATCGGATTAACTACCCATTCTAGATTATTGTAGAAATATATGCAAACTACAAGGCTTAACCAGCAAAAGATTTGGTAAATAAAAGAAAAATCGTATTAACTACCCATTCTAGATTATTGTAGAAATATATGCAAAATACAATGATTAACCAGAAAAATAACTCAAAGTATAAAGCTACCTTTTTACTTTCAGCCAGTCACCCCATTACCACAGAACTAAGCCGAATAAATAGGGATTATTGTGACTGGTTGTTATGCTTGTCAACTATCCAAATTTTTGCATAAGAAAACAACTTCCAAGAAAAGTTCAAAGAATCTTTAAACTGTTGGTAAAAGGCTAGAAATCTTTTCCATCATTTCTTTTAATATTTTTAAATTTACAGGGCATTGTGTGTTAAAATTACTATTCATAATGAATCTTCCTGTACTTTCTTTGAGTTCGACACATTCTGTTATGTAATGCTGGACTGAGCCTATTTCCCTACATATACATGTGTTGACGACAGCATGAAGCTATCTTTTAGTAAATAAAAGAAAAGTAGGATTAACTACCCATTCTACTTTGTTTCAGAAATATATGCAAAATACAATGCTTAACCAGAAAATGACCTCAGAGCATGAAGCTGCCTATTTGTAAATAAAAGGTAAATTGGATTAACTACACATTCTAGCTTGTTGCAGAAAAATTATCTTATAAAACTACAAATATGGTAATAGTTTTGCCTTGAAAATACTCATTTCATTTAAAATTAAGTTAGTGATTTAAAAACATTCAAAAATAAACTTATTTGAAAAAGAAAACAAATTAAACAATTGTAACTATTAGTCTTCGTTCCTTTTTTTTTCCCCATCAATAACGGCATCTTCGTTTTTCTGCTTTTGTAGAAGGAATGCAACGAGTCTTTTCTCAACTCATTTTAATTCGTCGAATTTTACAATCAATTAAAAGTCGGTTTAAACAAAAGGACATTTATATGATTCATTTTATGATGCATCCCTTTTGAACAGAAGTAGTATTAATAGATTCCCAATGAAATAATAATTATCCTGCATTAATGTAAACAGGTGTCGGTAATTACAGTCAAGTACGTCCATGTTAATAAGGCTGGCAAAAACAGAAGCTGCAACTCCCCCAGCGACAACAATAGATAGTATTGTTTTTCCATATTCCTCGCTAATTACGAAAATTTATTAGCTTTGTATCGCATTTTGTTTTAATTACTTGCTCTTGTGTCCCGGGAGAGATATCGTGAAGCATATATTTTTTCTTTGATTCTTTATTTTGTATTTTCCCCTCTTTTTTTTAACGATGGTTCTAACTTACTCTTTTGTTTTCCTGCCAGTAATGATGCCTTTTGAAAAGATATGAAAATATGGGGAAGTCTATAAGAGTATTTGCCATTACAGCATTGGATGGAGGGGGAGTTCGGGAATCAAAAAACAGTAAAAAAACTTTCTCGAACGTAAATGACTGTTGGTGTTGTCCTAATTTAACAAAGGTTCCTTTGGGCGGTCATAGCTTTTGGGTATGTGTGGTATTGGTTTTTCTCTCTTCCTTCACATTGAGCTGGATAGCCTTTTAGGCATTTCATGACATTTTACGGTTAATCTTTGTATATGGGGAGAGCAATTTATGCCAGATGATTTATTTTTTACCATTACTCCTGTCTTCTATTTTGTTGCATGGCGTGAAATTAAGGGCATTTAATAGTTTTTTGTTTTGTTTTTCTTTTTACATTTTTTACCACTCTCTAGAGATAAAAATTAGTTCTGCAACTACATATCAACAATGGTGACTGGCAGTAAAATTAAAATGTCCTCTTCAGTTTAACAAGTGAAAAATTGAACAATTCACTCGTTCTTTTCAAAAAGCCACACTTTTCTTGAAACAAATGCGAACGTATAATAAAGATTATATTTTTAACATGGTAATATCGTCACAATTACATTATTAATTATGTGTTATAATTGTTTCAAATACATTTATGAATAATAAAATTTATTTTGAGATCAGATACCAAATGCATAATAGTTAGACTGCTTAAAGATGTATAATTTCTAATTTCAATTTTTTTTAAATGCTTAAATAATATTTTTAAATCTAAAACTCCTCTAGTGATTTTTAGAGTTTATTCATTTAAACATTATATGTATACTGGAAAGCATTTTAAAATTATTAACAAAAGTCTTAAATATAAATTTAAAAAATGAGTTTACCACTTTTTAATGATTACAAAGGAAGGTTGAAAAAAAATTACTTTGTTAATAAAGACATAAATACAAAGCTTTTTGTTGATATAGAAATTTCAGTTTAAATAATTTTATTCTTTATAACTAACATTATCAAAACATGTTTTGGCTGCCTTAGTGAGCATTTAGTCTGCAGTAATTTTCCATATTCCATTACTTTTAAGGCTTACATACATGATAAATATATGTATGTAATTACAATATATATTATGCATAATTTAACATATGCTACATAATATGATAAATTTAGTTATAACATCAGTTTAATTTAATATAATAAATTGTATTTTTTTGTTTTAACTATTATCTGCTTTTTAATCTTCAGATCTGTTATTTCACATACTCAGTACCAGGTGTCGTCACTGACACTGAATCAACATTTAATTTAAATAATACCAATTGGCAATTAATATCTCAAAGTATTAAAATGCTTTATTGTATTCCAGAATACGCATGCATACAAAAATTCAAAGTTCTAAAACATCAGAAAATCAAAGTCAATCAAAAATGTTATCTTTACAAGCATGAAGTCAAATTCAATAATAAAAATAAAGGTTTAGATTTTAAATATAATATTTTCATTATTCAGAGCCTTACTATTTTTGTCTTATTCATCAACTAAAATTACTTAAGAAAGGACGTTGAAAAAAATATATTGTAAAACTGTTTTTTTTTTTTTGACAAAATTTAACCACAATAATTTGCATCAAGAATAATGAAATATATATCATATTTTCTTCTTTGAATATAAGGAATGTTTTATCTGTGATGTTTTTATTATTGTAATCTATTGTAATTTTATTTGTGGTGTTTTTATTGTTGTATTGCTAAGTTTCAAAAAATTCCTTATTTTCTGATATTTTTTCTTTGTTTTACCGCAAAAGAAAAATTCAATTTTAAGTTAAAATTGAGCACGAATTATTTCTTTTTAGTTAAAATAAATAGTTCTCTAATAGTTCCAGTTATTTCTCAATTCGACTTACCCTGTAATAAATAAATTTATTACTAATACTTTTTTAGAAATTTATTTTCAATTTAAATTTATTTTTCATTGCAGTAAAGAAAGTTTTATTCATGAAATAAAGAAAAAAATATCTGTATTTTCATAATATTTTTTAAAAAATTGTCTTTGTTTTTTGATTGAAATCGTTAAAATTCTATTACTTTAGTAATGAAGATTAGATGAAATCGTTAACCTGTCAACGCTTATTGATGTAAAAAATTGTCAACGTCTAGTTATTTAAGCCTTAAATCGAAATCAAAAAGATTACTGTATATTGTGAAAAAATAAAGAGCTAATTATTGAATTTTAAAAATGATGTTGCTACCTAAGCCATTTACTTTAGCTGAATGGCTAAATTACTTTCTATAAAATGTATAACTATTTTTATAGTATTGTTTAGTTTTACTTCGAATAAGATACTGCATTAAATCTCATCTCGTATATCTTTTTTAACAAGTTCATGAAATTCCTCTGTCCACAAAGCTCAGGCTGTGCAGAACGACTTTACTGTTATAGATTTTGGGAAATTATATGGGCTAGAGTTCAGATCTTAATACCATAAAACACCTATGGGTTATACTGGAACGCCGAATTCAAGATAGAACATAATAATCAACATCAGTGACAGATCATATCATTTCCCTTTAAAAAGATTGTTGGTATTTTCTTCAGAAACATTCTAAAAAATATCGGATAGCCTTCCTCACAGAGTAGTAGCCATCAAAGACGATTATATAAATAATTGATGCATTAGCAGGATAAGCAAAACGTTAAAGTGTTTTTAGCTTATTTAAATCAGATGAAAAGAGACAAAGTTCTCATTAAGTCAACAGGATACTTTGAACATGACTCCTTTTCAAAGATATCTGGGTGCTTTTAATATATAGAAGTATATCGAGTTATATAATGCGACAATTCTAAAGGTTTATCAAATAATGGAATTGTTACGTATATTAGTTAATTTAAGTTAGGAACTCAATTTATAAATATTTGTAGGAATTTAACTTATTTCTTACCTTTATACAATTTAATAGATTCAGAGAGAGATTTAATTTAATAGATTCATTATTCTAAGATTCAGGTTTTAAACAATATAAATCATGCACATGTAGTTAAAATCTGTTACCTAAAAATGCTCATATCTATTTGAATATCTGAGACAAATATTAATGTAAAGTTTTATTAATACTTTGTTGCATAATTTATACTGTTTACATAATTTCGTTGAAAACTGTTTTTGTAACCTAAACGTATACGGGAAAATTTAGGAATAAAAGAAACTTAGTCTTAAAAACTTATGTGTCCGAATATGCTTGTTATTTTTACAAATATGCATGCAAATATATCATAATGCTAATAAAATTATTTTTGAAAATTTTAAATCTTTATATACTTTCTGTGAAACGAAAGGAATCATGAACATTTTCTTCACCGTCAATGCCATCGTAACCAAATCTTCAGAGTAAAACAGGGATTCAAGTATATTTTCTATATAGTCAATTTTCAAAGTTAGTTCATACAGTATTTTCAAGAAAGTGCGTAAATCTGAATTTTTTCGAATACTTATGATCACACAATATTAATAAACAAAGTGTAATTGACTTCATTTTATTATATAAATAAACTAAATTCTGTTTCTCATCATTTATTTTTCAACATTTATTAAAAATGGCTTTCTTGTATGTATTTTTATGTTAAAGAATAAACTTGTATTAATCTGTTGACAGAAAGTGGCAAATTCATTCATTATTTTTTAATAGGAAAAATGCAGCAATTTAGAAGACAATAAAAAATATACAACGTTTTGAGTAAGCGTTTATGATATTCTCATATAAAAGCGTTTGTAAAAATACGTTATGATTTCTTGCACTTAAATTTTTATCAAAATTAAGAATATGGAAGGATTTTTATTGTTCCTAGTTTGACGTTTTATAATTAATAATTCTAAAACGCTCGACTTTACTGGGAAAAAAATGTTATAGGGAAAAGTATACCATAAATTAATATAAAATTATTAGTAAATCAGAAAAATACGTTGAAATCTCTTTACTGTAATCAGGTTTTTATACGTTTAATTACTGTTATCTTAAAAATTGGTAAATATGTTGAATTTCTCAAAAAAAAATGAAATAAACATAAGTTAGAACATCTTAACTAATAATGTACCTTAAAATTATTCTTTTGAATAAAGTTTTGGTGTAACTCTTTTTAGAATCCAGCCAACATTGAAAGGAAAGAATTTTCCACCAACGCACAGTCAGCTTTGAATGTAACGGCAAAAAGAGAACAAAAATGAAAAAGGAAAGAAAAAAAACTTTTTTTTCCCCAAACTTTCCCCTCGCTCCAGAATAATACTATGTTTATCAGAAAGCCCAAACTTGTAAGACTTCATCTTATCACCCTTTCGTGGTTTGCATACGCAAAACCTCCGGAAGAATTCTTTTTGAAAAATTCCTCCCGCCGCTAAGAAATCCGTCAAACTGTCTTCTTAGCGTTGGTAAGGTGGTGCGACAAGAAGATACATTACAGTCTTGATGAACTCTAACCTTGGATGTGCCTTACACATTGTAATTGCCCGAAGTGGAGCTTTTCAAACATAGATCTTGCGTCGCTGGGAAAGAAGTTACGTGGTCCTCTATGTCTGTTAATAGAGTTTCTACTCAGTCAAGACGTGTTAATTATTCAGAGACTGCAGCCCTTTTCAAAGCGCTGCGATTTAGGATGTGGTATGCTAGTGACAGCTCGCTATTCCTGGAATTATAATGTGTAGGGTTGCTTCCTAATAGATGTGTTTTACGCGAAGCCGCTGCTGGGAGAATTAGCCACAAAACGACGGTAAGGAGAGGCGCAGGACTTTTTGAGTCGTCGCGTCTTTGATTTTATGTTTCCTTTACAATAAGTGCATTGATATATATGCAATAAAATATGCAATAGTATTCAGCTATAAATAGATTTCGCACCTTCTTAAACAAGCATATTTACTATTCAAAAATTTCTTTTTCTCTGTGTTTCAGGGTGGTGTCTGCGTTTTAGGAAAAGTTGCTGAAGTCTGGTTTTTCTTCTTGAATCGGATGATGTTTTGATATATGGTAAAAGTAGTGTTTTGGATTTTCGCATTATAAATGATTTATATAATATCAATGTTTAGTTGTAAGAAATCATTTTACCATCGTAAAATATGCAATTATATAATCTTTATGTAACTGTACAATCATATTATAAATGTTCGAGAAAAAGCAATTCTTGTAAGCTAGGTGACGTAAATCGAAGCAATTTATAGAGAAAAAAATGTGGGTTTCAAATTAAATCAAACTATAATCTAACAGTGACCTAATTGTAAACCTAAAAGAAATTTTGACGACCATTTAATTATTTGTATAAGAAAAAAAAAATTCAGCATCGGATACATTATCTGGATCAAGCTAGACGATCTAACTTAATGATATATGAAACAGTTTCTACGAGTTCTTACTCGAGCATGTAGATTGTTTTTTTTTTTTTTTGAAGGGGGTAGAGAAAAAGTTCTGTTTAAATCATAGCCTTATTGGTAAATTGTATAGAAGATTGGATAAAATACTCAGTTTTTGGGAAGCTTGAAAATTTCTTTACCGTAACTAGGAAGGCACCACAGTAAGACAGAAATCAGAAAAAGAGGCTTTGTGAAATCAATCAAAGCTTATATATCTTCTAAGAGGGAATTTATTGAAATTTAGCTGAGGAAACAATTACGTTAGCAGCGTGATTTTCACATGATATTGTAGTTTCAAGCTGGACAATTAAAGTCATAGTAATTAAACCGCGAGTAGTTTGGGAAACCCAAATCCCAAGTTATTCAGAAATTAAAGTGTAGTTTGAATTGAAGTGGTTAGAAAGTAATTAATTTTAAGAACGCGGATGAATTGGATTTATTACTAGTATATCCATTAAGTCACATTATAAAAGGTACAGATATTTTACAAATTATTGTAACAACACTTACACGTTTTTAAAAAATCGCAATTTTCTAATTTTGATAAAAGATCTAAAGCATGTTAATAACCAATCTTCATTAAATATTTATTGTAACGAGAAAATATATAAACCAAATGTAGGAAGCACAGAACCCCCCCCCCCCCCCCATTGAATGACTAGTATGTCTGTCTAGACGAAAATCACATTGGATCTTCAAAATTTCGTGATGACTGGGCAAATAAACTAAAACTGTTTCTTATACTTTCCTTTTGCAATAAAGGAGTTTAATGATCGTCTCAAAAGTTAGGATTTTGATAGTCTCTTAAGATCAAATTATACAATACATATAATGCCATTTTACATATTTTAACTTGATTTGTACATTTGAAATTTCTTGGATATGTTGCAGGGTTTGTCTGTACACTTTTATTTAAGCTTGCATGTTTCATGTTTATAAAAATGGAATATTGAAATCAATTTTATAAATTATTCTTGAAGTGATAGAATCTTTATATTTTATACTATTTTGTATCATCGATGACATTACATTATTTTAAAATTGTAAAAATTGTCAGCTAAGCGATCACTATAATTAAAATTTCATGATTTCATAGTTATGATGGCATTTAGTATTGGATTTCAGAAAAATTAATGTCAAGATTCAATAATATTTGTAAAAAAACAGATTATAAAGACTAAAAAGTAGGAATTCATATACTAAAAAAATATTTTTCTTTAGTGCTCTTTTATAGGTGTGATTATTTTTAACTCAACTTATTTTTGCGTATTATTAAAAACTTCAAAACAAAATTTTCTTTTAATCGGTTTTGTTTATTTAACTGATCACTGTTTATGAAGCTACAGAGGAATTTATATTACATATATTTTCCCTAAACAAAAGCAAGTGAAACTTTCCAAAATTTTCTTTTCTAACAACTAATGACGTATTTTCAAATATAAGAGTTAAAGTTTTATGCATGGTCGCTAAAAATAAAATTATCTATTTAAGCCATCCCTTTAGCCTTCAAAACATTTTTTTCTAAAAAACAAAAAACAAGAAAATGTATCGTTAAAAAAGTTTCAAAGAAAGTAATTAATGATCCAAATAAATAACCAACTTAATTAAAATCTATCTAATGATATTTTTTTTACACCTTGATTATTTTCAATCGTGAATTCAAGTTTCTTCGTAAAACATGAGTAACAATATATTTTTTTCTTTCCAAATATTGAATTAAAATATTTAGAATAAAGAAAGTAATCGTTAGATTAAATCAATTTTTCAAACTTTCTACAAAATTCCGATTTCAAATTAGATTCTTTTTTTTTTTTTTAAGAATTCAATGGAGCCGTATTTTTCAGTCTAAAATAATGAAAAAAATCAATTTAAATTTGAAAAAGTTGAAAATAATAAAATTAAAAAATTTCACTGTGGAAAAATCAAAAGATATAACCATCAAATTATGTAAAGAGGATTACTAAAATGCAAAAGAATTAGCACATTGATAATTCTGTGGTCGCAAAAAAATTGTTCAAGTTATAAATTGATCATGAATGCTAACTTAATTGATTATTTAATTAACTGATTCGTTAAAGAGTTCTTCTCTGAGGTATTTTCAAAGAACTATTTGTATTACAAATGCAAGAAGTATTACTTGGAATATTAAAAGGTGATTTATTTTTTCAAAGATTGTACTTTAGGACATCCAATCAAAGTTCTTTGCTTAAAATCAACACTATTTAAATAAATTTTAAAAAATTAGCTATTGAGTTTTTAAAGTAAAATTTAATTTTTAGAAAAGTTAAGAAAGGTATTTTTAGAATTTTTGCATGCATTGCAAATTATTTTATGTTAGTGTTAAAATTCGAAATGCTGAATATGCAAACAATTTACCAATTACATATTGTAAAAGTTTATATATTTTTGTCATTGAAATAAGAGTGATTTCAAAATTGTTGACTGTCAAGACTGAAAAGAGTGAATATCTTTAAATTTCAGTTTGTTTTCGTTTTAAATAAAAAAAAAATAACTCTATATAAAAACAATCACCATGTGAAAATATATCAAGAATAGTGAAACTTTCTTTAATATTTAACAAAAGAAAGTTTAATATTAAATTTTTTTTCGTACCTTTATTATTCGTCTATGTTTTACGAGCTTTCACTTGATATGAAAATGCAGAAAATGAAATGGCATAAAAATATCTTCTTGTTTCTGAAATTCAATGAATTTTTTTTGTTTATGAGAGTACCGAATAAACACAAAAGTGCACAAATTCTTTTTCCTATTACTTATTGCTGAGAAAAGAAATTTTCAGTTTTCGTTTTCGACGAAAGATACGCAGCAGGTACAATGTTTTGAAGCAACGCCACCCAAAATAATCATTTTCTCCCTATTGCCACTCTAAAATATATTTTCAGTTAATCTTTCCTTCTTTTAAAAAAGAAACCAATTTGCAAATCCCTTTCTTTTGAAACCTTTAACAAGAGTTTTCTCCCCTTATTTCATATATTTCTTATTTATTAAGCGACGAAAAAATCCCTCGGGGAATATTGATTGGGTTTGTCGCGTATAGAAGACAAAGAATATTTGTAGGTAAAAGGAAAAACCCTGTGAAAATAGATAAATAACGGCAGCTTTTCTCTTCTTTATTTTCTTTTTAAAATTCCTCCCTTCACCCTGTTCTCTTTTTTTTTTCCCCTTTTCTTTTCCTTTTCTTTTTTTTTTAAATATTTTCCCTTTTATTTTGAACTTAGGGGAACGAAGTTGAAAAATCAAAAGATATAACCATCGTATTCACAGTTTTTCCGACCAACAAAAGGTAGAAATCTTACTTTTCACTTACCAAAACCATTGAAAGCTCGATAAATGAGACTTTTTTTAAAGCCCGCCCTGAAAAATTGAAAAACTAAACTCAGTGAAAGATTTCCTCCCTTTCTCTGCCTCTCTCCCCACCTTTTAAATAAGGAAGGAGGGAGTTCATAAACTTTCACACTCCGTACGTATTAAGATCTGATTATGATAAATGGGAAGAAGCAGAAGAGAAAGGACGTAACCGGAAAGTTTTTAAGTGAAAGGGGTTAGGACGAGAGAAATTGCACTCGCAGCAGTCGATCTCTCAGCGTTTTTACATTTCTTTTCCAGCTGAAAACTCATCTTTTTTATTTTTCCCTCGCAAATTTCCCTTTTATTGAATGATTTAATAGAATTGCTAAAATGCTTTGGCAGGGAAACCGAATAGGTTACTTTTTATTCATCCTTTCAGTTTATTAACTATCCCTAATTGCTCGAAAGCTTTTGGAGAAATTTTAACATCCCAATACTCTCTATATCAATTGATATCATTCAGAAATTTTTGTCAACTTATATAAAATGACCAAGTAGATCAAATCTCGCTGAGAAAGAAACAAACAAACAACAACAAAAAAACCTTTTCGATAAGCTGGAAGGCAAAGATAGATTCCTTTGCATCTAAGTTATTATCTGGCAACATAAATGGTTGATGCTAGAAACAGTCAAATTTAGGGCTTGAAAATCAATTTTCAGCCTTTAACTTCCAGGATATTGCAGTTATCGAAGAACTTTAAATACAAAAGCTGTTCATCTTAATGAGGCGCTCATTTGGCTAATTGGATTTACTTTTCTCTCTTCAATATTAAGAAAGTTACAGAGGAATGAAAATTTCACCCCCCCATTTCCATCCCCTTTGAGATAGATGAACTATTTATGAACTTGTCCGAGTTTTTTTATAAATCTAACAACATATACCAAGTCAGTTAAATTCCAAACAAAATTTCTCTAGTTATTCTTTTCACAAGATAGGGAAAAGTGTCACACAAACACACAAGGGTGTTTTAGGGACCATGATCGGCAAAGAACTGAAGAAATTTTCCCGCGGTCTTTCCATGAGGCCGTGGTGACCTGGTGGTAAGGTCTCGGCTTCGGAACCAGAGGGTTTCAAGTTCGAGACCCGATTCCACCGAAGAACCGTCGTGTAAGGGGGTCTGTTGCACGTTAAATCCGTCCTGACCAAACGTCTTCCCGCTGGTGTGGTGTGGTGTGGAGAGGGTGGTGCCAGCACAGGTGTCGTCCTTGTCATCTGACCGCGGTTCAAAATTACGAGGTCCATCCCAAAATAGCCCTATTGTTGCTTCAAACGGGACATTAATATAACTAAACTAAACTAAACCCGCAGTCTTTCCATGAGAAGCATTGAAATAGGTAGTCTTCCTATAGGAATCTATCTAAAAGGCGTTCATTTTATTGTTCTGGAAAGATAGTTTTATTAGTAAACTGCTTATTTCTACACTTTATATAAATCTGATATCGTAAAATAGGTGCATGTCTAACTCAATAAGCTTCCTTTATAGTATTGCAGTCCTTCGCATATATTGTTGCACTTTAAACAAAATTTTAACTTAGAATATATTTTAGAAAATGGTCAATAAGGTAAAAAGATTTGCAAGAACCATCATAGAGTTGCCATGGCAATACCATGAACCAAAAGGAAAACTTCATGGCAAAGTACAAAAAACATTCTCAATACCATAAGCAAACTCGCAAATTAACACTAAAGCTACCACGAGCGGGTCAAATGACCACTTCCAATGGCAATTCCAATGTATCGGTGAAATGCCGGTAGGTTTAGTGTTAAAGCAGTTATTATCTTTTCCAGAAAAACCATATTGGAAAAGACCATGGAAGCATTAGATGTTTCGTAATGGTACATTTAATTCATTTTATTGAACAATTATTTTAAAAAAAGAGAAAAGAATATAATAACGAAGATTTGTGTTTGTTGAATTTCCTATTCGTGTTTCGTCTAATTTTTCAGAAACATTCTTTTTTTTATTAATTCTTATGTCAAATTCCGCATAAAATCCTTATTGAATTTTGATTAAAATACTCTGTTTTTTTCTGCTTTACTGCAAATATTAATCATAATTGTTTTCCTTCATTAATTATTATTTAATTCTAAATAAGAATTTCATATTGCCCTTGAATCCTTTATATCATGTGTTTTTTCTAAGTCTTCAATAAATTTTATTATTTCAAAACTTAAATTATACAGAAAAATAAATTTTTTCATTGCGCTTAAAAGCTTTAGAATTAAATAAATTTTAAATTTCTTTATCAACATTCAAGGGATCTTTTCTATTATTTCCATAAAATCTTCCCTAATTATTTAAGTAATAATTGACTAATTAATGTGCAGTTCAATGAAAGCAATGAAATTTACAGATGAGTCTGAAAAAGTCTGATTTTAATTTTTATTATTCTTTGTCATTTATGCTTTAACTTGAATTTAAGAATAAATTTCGAAAATTTCCATCAGTCCCTTTTATATTTTGTTAAAAAAGATACCATGCATATTTTCATCAATTCACATAATAAAATATTTCTTAACCAATAGAAATCATGTTCCATGTGAATTCCCTCAAATAACAGGATCGTGCAATTTCGCGGATTAAAAAGATCAAATTCTGGAAATAGATCATAATATTATTATTTCATTTATTTTTCCTTGACGTCAGATATTCTTCTTATGAGAATCAGTTTCTCTGAACAAGTGAATGAATTTGGTAAAATTCTGAAAGAAATACGCTCACTTTTTAAATAACTTTGTTGGTAGCTTTAATTTTCTGACATCGTTAATGTCATTCTCTTCGTATAGATGGTGCTGAGTAACTTCTTTCAACCGTTTCCGTCTATGCTACGTTGCTCTTGCCGCCCGCATTGATTTATAATTGAAACAGAATCATTTATAAAATTAGTTGAAAGAAACTTTGTTCCTTTTCCTTATTTTCTATATTATTATTATTAAGTTGTTAACGAAAAAAAGAAACAATAATTCTACTGACTTCCATGCATATGGAGGAAAAATAAATATAAATAAAAAATGAAGCAAAAAAAGGGAATAATTTACGAATATGTTATGAATAATATATGTTGTTTGTAGATTAGTTTCGGCTAATTAAATAGATTTATATTTTTTTAATTTAATTTGCGGATTACCCGCCAGTATCTTCTCTTCTCTAATTAGAATTTTCCATTATACAGATATAAAAGTGGAAATTTATCTGTCCGTAAAATGAAGATATATTCCACATACTGATAGCTTTTCTTTGGGTCAATAAGGATTTTTTAAATGAAACTCGAAATAAAAATGTTTTTTAACTTTTATTTTAAATACATTTTTGACTAAATATTTTTTTTAAAAAATTATTTGAAAATATCAGTAGAAAAACCTAAAGTTAAGAAATAAAGAAAAAAAAAAAATAGAAGAAAGAGAACGAAAGAGAAAGATATCTCTTTCTCCTGACGAATTTCTCTAAATTGTGAGAACAAAATTATTCGATTAATTTTGAAAGCTTAACCTCCCTTCTAAGAAAATAAGATACTACGTAATCTTTATTAATTAAATTTTCTATAATTTTTATTTTAAGGCTGTGAAAGTCTAATGACAGAATTTCGGCTTCGGGACTGGTGGGATGCGGGTTCGAGACCTAATTCCTCCAACGATGTCTCGTACGATAGATTCATAGGGGTGAAATGTTCTCCTTTAAGGATAGTGTAGAAAATTGGAAGAGCATTTGAAGGCAGTTCTAAAATAAATTGCGAGTACCTTCAAATCGGATTCAGTTAGATCAGTTAATTCTATCATTTTGAATTACGTTGGAGGAAAAGTGCTCAAAGTAGTTATAATTACTGTAAAAGAAAATAGCTATAAAATTTGCAAAAAGTATAATAGCTATAAAATTTGCAGAAATCCATTGTTTTCCCATTTTTCAATTATTGCAGCTTCATTAACTTATTAACGCACAGTGTTTTCAAAAATTTCAGTGTACAGAAGTTTGCAGTGTACAAAAATATCACTATTGTAGCTGAAACCGTCGCAATCCATTTCTTCTTCTTTTTATTTATTTATTTTAATTCTGACAAGTCAATATGTATTCTTAAACTTATTGGCAATTTTCAGTTGACTGCAGCCATTAGCCAGACTTTAAAGTCATAGATTCTTCACTTCGAAAAAAAAATGTTTCGATTTGTTTTTGAGATAATGTAGGGAATTCTTAAGTTACAAATTTTACAAAGTCTGGTAAATCTTTTAATTTATATCCATAAGATAAACTTTAAGAATATTCATTTACAAATTTTTCGATATGTATTTTTTTTTTTAAATAAGTAAGAATAAAAAAATAACTTAACTTTAAATAACTTTTTTCAACATCTAATTTTACTTTACAGATATCTTCATAGTACAGTTTTTTTAACATAATTTAAATAAATGTTAAACAATTTGTACTTTAAACTAATCTGGACATCGATGGGTTAAATAAATGTTTTACAAATTATTGATTGTTTTTTGTTTTATTTTTTCCTTTTGGCGTTCGAAGCATCCACATGTTTTGAGAAACCTTCTGCTTAGTATGTTACCTGATCAGAAGAAAAAGCGACTGCAAGTTTTTTTGACCGATTTTTGATAAAACCGATTATTACATATTTTTTGGAAATCTTAAATAAAAATTATAATCAAACTTTCGCGTGGTGTTAAATAATACATTTTTAGACTATGAGGTCAGTTTGTAGGTCAGGAAAATTTGATTTAGTTACAGATGAAAGAAGTTTACCATATAATTTCTTTCGTTCGACTAAATGTATTAAGTTGTATTTTAAGAAACATTTAAATAAAAATAAAGAGAGAGATGGGGGGGGGTCTTGGTTATTTTAGGACCAAAATAAAATTTCGATTCGTCTAAAAAATTAGGATTAAGAAAAATAGGATCTGAAAAGGAGTGTAGCAATTATAAACGATAATTTTAAAACGGAATATGAAAGAAAGATTTATTTTTAAGTCTTACTAAAACTAATGCTTGATTACTAAATAAACTATCGAAAATAATTATTACAAATGAGCAATATAATAAACAATTTATGGAACATTTATGGAATGGAACTTCCGAAGCGAAATTGCATGCGATTAAAATTTTGTTTAATAAAACAAACATCAACATTTAGAAATCATCATAAAATATAATACAAGAAAAATCAAATTTGAAATTAGCTGAATTTGAACAAGGCATATATAGGCTGTTAGCAAAAGGAATTTGCATGTAATTCGTTGTCTTCTTTCAAAATAGAATCCATCTTGCATAGTGGGGGTAAACGACAAACTTCAAACTAAACAGTATAAATCAGACCAAATGTGTTCTTTCTTTTTCAAAAAATCAAGATTTTTTTATTGTCCTTTTTATTGAATACATCAACAAGTAAGAAAAAGAGAAAAAAATTGCACATAAGGTTTGGAATATTTAACTAAAAAAAGACAATTCATAAATGAAAAGAATTTTTTTTTACAATTTTTAATTCTAAATTTGAATTGATTAAAATAAATCCAAATTAGTGCAATATTTTAATTTCGTGCTTGTAGGAGATTCAAGGGATCGGAGAGAAATTCTAACTAATTCGAATTAAAAACATTCAAATAAGTTAAGGCTCACTGTGATGTTTTTCTAATAAGGAAAAACGCATGACTTATTTAGAATTTAAATACATTTTTTATTAAGTCATATGTCAGCATGAAATAATGTTTGATCCCACATATGCATCCTAGTTTTGATTTTAGTTTTATCTTTTCTTTATGATCCTATTATGATAAAAATCTCTTTTTACAAATCCTTTTATATATATATATATATAAAATGACTGCGTTTTTTACTTTTTAGTAAACGAAGTATCGAGAAAAATATTGTAATTAACAAAAAACCTGAACTCGAAATTGCGGGCAATCTCATGTTTCAGACCTTTTTAAGTTAAAAAAAATACATTTTCGGCATTATATCTGGCTGTGTACACGATAACTCAAAGACGCTTTTAGCTAGAAGAATGAAATTTGATACACATTTACTTTAAATCAAATTTGTAGATTTCTATTAGATTTTGAACGAAATCTGTCTGGCTGCCCGGTTTTTTGTGAACAAGTGAACTCGGCAACTACAAACCTTAATGAGCTAAACTGATAAAATTTGATGCAGAGATTTAGCATCTAAAATTTAAATTTTGAACAAAATCTATCAAAGGGTTGATCATCTGTCGGTCTTCACTTTAGCCTCATGTAAACACAATAACTCAAATAAAAAAAAATCGTTATGTGATCTTGTGATTACAACTGTAGTTCCATGTTAAGTTTCGGATCCAATCGCTTGAAAAACAAAGGAGGGGGCATCCAACATGAATATTTTCGTGATAGATTCAAGGAAAAATACGAAATTCTCTCCAAAAGTTTAGATTTCGTAGCAATTAATGAGGCATTAATTGTAAAGTATGTGGGAAAGTTTCGGGGAGACCATTCCGACTGATTTAATTTTATCCATTATTAGTCAATTAGAAATACTTGTGGTACTCTTCAATGCCATTGCAACAGTTTGATTCTGGTTAATGTTACTAGGCATGAAAGTTAAATTCGATTTATTGAATTAATTTATATCAGAAGTAAAACACCTTTTTCCAAGTTAATAGAAAATACAGATGTTTTAATGCGCCCGATTTAGGAATTATTTTGATGTATAGTCAAAATAATGATTATAGATAGAGGATGTCAGATCAAGTAGTTCAAGATTAATTAAGAGAAAAGGTTTCTGTCAATTTTTTCACACAAATGTGAAAAAAATTCATACATAGTGGGTTAAAATATCACTGTTCACAGCACTGTAACGAAAAAACGGGAGATTAAGCCTGTATATATTTTGGAATAAAAACGAATAGTACAAGTAATAATAAAACAGAAGCAAAGAAATGACAGCCATGCTAACTATTTTTCCCTTGGAACTTTTAACGTCATTTTATCCATATGCATCAATTAATTTCACATTTGGGTGTTATGTCAATTGTTAATATCTCTGCCGGCCCAATTCGGGCATTACACCCATCCGGGAGGTTGGTTTAGTTTGGGCGCGCAACTGCTAATACTGTTGAACGTCTACACCGCCTGCAATTCATAATTAATATACATTACGACTGTGAATAAAATATTATAAGACAAAGATTTAAATATGGTTGTGCATAAGACTGTTCGCCTATTTTTAACTATTGTTCAGTATTAGAACTTTTTATTGTGCCAACATTTCCTCATTTTCTGAAATGTTTATCACGATATTTGCTGCTTTTATGGTTCTGAATTTTGTTTTTTCTTTACAGTGGTGAAAATATGCATATTTCATATACCTAATGCACTTTCTTCTTTGATATAGAATACTTGTGAATTTCCAAAATATACAGAGTATGTCAAAAAGGTTGAAACATGATTTCCAATAAGTATGGAAAGATATTTTGTCACAAATATATTTCAATAAAGCACTGTACAAGCGGAATTCATAGCGATAAACATTGTTTTAATTCAAAAAACGCGATTCACTGAAAAGAATTCACACAGCATTCTTAAAAAGTTTTGCCACAATTCCAATAGTGCATGGAACTTAAAAGTACAAATATCGTGGAGTTCTTCGCTACTGATATTTTTGCAAGTATCTGTTATCTTTTGCTCATGATCAATCGACATTTATCAGAAAAAAGCATCAGCTTCATCATTTAAAATCGAGCAGTTTCATTATAGAAAAATCTTGGATTTAAAAATTGGCTTCTTTCAATCCATTCGAATTGATTCTCCTTAGGCATATTGTTTTACGCATACCTTAGTGTGTTTGGCACTATCATTTTGATAAAACATGTTTCTTATAAATGATAATAGAGTCGCTTTCCAAAAATCCATCACAGGAGCGATTCATAACAATCTCCAACAAGATTTTCTTAACAAAGAACAAAAGTCTGTCTTTTCGGATTAACAACTAGGTACCCGGAAGTACGAAGATTATTTCAAGTTCTAGTGTAAAATACAAAGTTATATAGACAAAGAAAAAGTAAACAATATAAATTACTGAAAAAATCACTTCGGCGTTTAGTTATTGGGATCTGGTTAATGCAGAAGTACGAAAAAAAGGAATGGAAACCGATTGAAACCAAAATTGGCAAAGGATTACAATTGTAATCACAAGATTACATACTAAATTTCATATATTTAAGTTATTGCGTTTTCAAGTAACCGCGCTTAAATATTTGTGAAAGAACATACCGATAAATGGTCAACTCCTTAATGGATTTGGTTCAAAATTTGATAAGAATTTATATTTTAGGTGCTAAACCTGTGCACCAAATTTTATCTTTCTTGCCTCTCACATTTTGTAATTATCGTATTTCCTTATAATCGGACAGCAGGACAGATAGACTTCCTGTGAAAAGATTTTGCTCAAAATTTGACAAGAATCTACAAATTTGAAATATATTCCATATACTAAATTTCATCCGACTAGCTTAAACAATTTTGAGTTATGTTCACAGACAGACAAAATTCCAAAACAATGTATTTTTCGGATTCAAGCAGATCTGAAATGTGGAGATGAGTCGAAATCTCGTTCGAATATTTTTTTTACGATTTCAATAATGCTTCTTTGAATACTTCGATTACGAAAAAATAAAAATATCGTCTGAGTACATTCTGTTAGACTAGGCTGTCAAACTCAAGTGAGGGCTAGGCTAAATAAACAAAGTATAAGTTTATGTGGGTTGCAAAAAAAATTATAAAGATATTTCGAAAATACAATAAAGAACAGAGCAAACGTTAAAGGTTGATGTTTCTTCCTGATTCTTGATATTTCTCTCCTGTCCCATCCTTCATTATTTGAGGCAATCTTGTTCGCCGGGACTGCTTCCAAATTTGACCCGAAGTGAGTTTTAGAATTCGTGAATCTGTCTGATGAATTGCATAATACATTGCTTTCATTGAAAAGTATTTCTAACATGGAAATGTCATATGCCAGTTTTCAAAACTTTCCAAAGCTGCCTATCAAATATTTACTATTTAATATATAGGAAACTTTCTATTTAATTTATATAATATTAATATTTAACTCTAATAAAAAATTTGTTGCATTCCGCAATAGCAGTAGATTACAACTGGCATGATAAGTGTTGTTTTATTATCGGCACCTAAAGTATTTACTGATGTTGGTGGAAGGGATTGTGCATCAGTGTAATATGACTACCAGTCGAATATTATGTTTCTTTAGTGGATATTGTAGTTCGTTATAGTTAATTATGCATGAACAGAAATTTAAATTTTAAGATAGGGAAATTTTTACTATAAATTTTTTTACATATTGGGCAGTAAAGTACTCGTTGTGGGACTCTTGTTTTAAGAACTCTGTTGAATTGTGATGATTTTAAAGATCAAACGCAAACATAGTTTTATTTACTTACATATCTCAAAGGGAAAGGCACATATTACCTGAGAATGAATTATAAATCTATGCAGAATTCGTAAGATTTTCCTTAATATATTATCGTTTTTGTTTCTTCTTTTGGAATCCTTCGATTTACATTATTTATAGATTATTTACAGATATAATAATAATACATTAATTTATAGATATATCTATAAATAATAATGTAAATTGTAGAATAATGAATTTAAACCCTATTAAAATCTACGTTTATTAAGGTTAATTTGAAATTAAGCATAACTCTGAACTTTTAAAGATACAAATGAAACATATATAAATTTTAATAAAGATGCATTGCATATTTAATAAATATAAATTTTTAATGTAGATGCATACATTTTAATAAAAAAAAGATATTAAAAGAATAAAGAAATAACTTCTTGTAATGATTCAAAGGCAACAAAAAGAAACATGTCTAATTGAACAATTTTAATTACATGTATAGAATAAAAATTGATAAGTTAAGGGCTAAAATAAATTAATAGCAAAATTATTTTATTGGCACAATTTGATTTCCTATCTTATTTTTGACATTTCTGTAAGATGTATTGCCTATTTATCTCCATTCAGTAAAAAAATTAAATCACGTTTCAATCTTTTTAGGACACCAATTTATTTAGTGAAAAAATTAAAATAAAGGCAGCATGAAACGCTTTGGGAACATTAATTTAAGTTCTAAATTAACTATTGTTCACAATGTAAAAACAAAATAAAATCCACAGAATAAAATAGTACACAGCGCACTAATGTTTGAAGGCAGATCCAAACCTTTTTTAGAGTAGCAAGGTTTTCAATGGGGATAACATGAAGAACTGCACTGAAAGGTTTTTATTTTCGTGCCTTCCTTTTCCACAGAATTCATGATTTTGAATACTCGATGAGTTTAGAGAGCTTTCATCGATTTTTTTTCCATAGTCTGATAATTAACTGTTTGATAAACTGATAATTAAATATTTGATAAGATTAACTCTTTTAAGCTCTTTAATAATGGAATTAAATTGGTGAAAGACTGAAGTACAATACTTTATAATGCAGTGGTGCTTTTTCACATCATTCTAGCAAAAAGGAGACTTTTCTAAAAAGAAATAATGTCAAAAAATGTAGCGGAAAAATCATGTCACCTGTTTTTAATAAAGAAAATTTTTTGACTGAAGTTGGCAGGATAAGAAGATTTTTGACTTCAAAATTTCGAACTCTATTTCTAAAATGAAGAAAAACGTTATCAAGGAAAAATTTCATATATTTTCCACTATAATTCTAACTATACAAATTGTTACAAAATTCTATAAAAATACATATGAATTTAAAAAATTATTCGATTACGAGATAAAAGTAATACTGAGTAAGATAAGATAATTTCATAGCTGTTGAAAATGGAACTTCTGTTACTTACAAATTGTAATATTAAAATAGCGTAAAATTGTTTTATAAGAAAAACTTAAGCAATTAAAGTCTGTCTCAAGCATCATTGTTGTGTCGATTTTAAAATCTGCTTTTATATGCAAATACGAACAAACTATACCGAGAATAAAAAATTAGTGGGCAAAATGCCAAACCATCTAAGCACAACAGGTGAAAAAATAACATTATAGCAGAAATATTTTCTAAAGAAAACATTCTCTTATTCAACAAAAACTTTAAAAAATAAAACATTTACAATTTATTCACTTAAATAATTTTAGGCTGTGTGTGTGTTTCTTTACTTTTCGATATAATAGTCCACGTCTGTTATGAAATCGAGGCAATTTGATGTGTTTAAATTGTGTCATGTTTGTTATACGCCTCTGGAATTTGTCACCTAACTCTAAAGTGGAATTTAATATGCTTCGCGACAGAGTTTTTGCGCAGTTGATGACATTATCGCTGGGTTTCCTTATTATTTTTCTCATCTGTTTGTTACGCTCCTTCATTAACACAGCGCTCATTAGCGTTGAAATCATTATAAGAACAAATACATTTTCATTTCCTATTCTTTTTTATATTGCATTTGCGAGCTTCCGACAAACATGAATTTACTTTTAAAACAAAATAAAGAATCCCAAAGAAAGCCAGTAGAAAATTAAAAATCATAAATTTGAAACTTGCATAAATATTTAAGAAATTACATAATTTTTTTTTTCGCTGAACAAAAATAAATAAATAAATAAAAAAAATAAGAATAAAAAAACCTTTTCTAAACTTTATTACACGGGCAAAAATTGCCTCTTTTCTTATATCTAGTTTTTATTATAATTTAATAGAAAGGATTAATACAATAAATGATTGATCAAATCTATTCAAAAACAGAACTGTAAAAGAATTTTGTTTAAATTTTTTATAGATTTTGATGACTCAAATCTACCGTTTTCTCATCGTTCAGCGTGGTTTTTACTGTCCTGTATATAATGGAAACCTTGCAATTTTTTAACCAGTTTTCCCCGATGTTAAAACTGTCAGATTTATCAGTTATCGATTTTAACTCTTGTTGCGTTGAGTTTCGATTTTTGTTGTTGCTAGATTAATGACCCGTTGTGAAGCTGCAAGAAGGCAATTTTGGGAGACACCATGTATCTTTGAGCCGGAGTTAGATGTGCCTGCTTCTCTAAGTTGTTGTGACACATCGGTGTCAGGACGTTTGACTTGCGATTATTCTGGATTCTATAATCTTCTCTGTGATAAAATAAAAATTCTGATTTATTATTTATCGGCCATTAAAAGTAAATTTTTAAACCTAAAACTGAGCTCGAAAACTATTTACGGATTAAAATAGAAATCCAAAGTACACAGAGTGGAACTGGTCATTTTTTCCCCTCAGAACTTACTATCAAGAACATTAAATTCGAGGAACTGTTCCCTAGAAAATATTAGATTAACGAATTTAAGAGAATTCCAAAATACTAAATTTTAAGGACTCTTAATTCTGTTGAAAATGCAAGATTGTAGGAATCAAGCGAAATTCCGTAAATTAAAAATCTATTTCTCGAGAAGGAAATTTTTTAATGTACTAAAATACCATAGGATGAACTTTTTATCCTTTTTTTTTTCCTTTTACTATACCAAACAAATTTTAAATGAGCTCAGTTCATTTACAGTGTTTTTATAAATCTACCGTAGAATGAAGTAAAATTATCTTAACACAATTTTCTGCAATCACGTGCTTTCTACCGGTTAATAGTAAAAGCTAGCAGTTCTCACTCGTGACTTTAAATCATGTTAACCTGAAACTCTGGCTAACATTGAAGTGAAAGCCAGCCTATTTTCGGATTACCATGATTTAGCATCATGAATATGATGCTAAATCATACATAAAATCACATACAAGAAACTAACTTTAAATCGTAATATGATGCTAACTTTTGTTAGCCTGTAGTGTGCACAAGTTTGCAATAAACCATTCTAAACCTACTTTGCCTAATCCGACTTCATTCTACGGTAGGTTTAAAAATGAATTTTTAAATGGACTACATGGATTCAGATTTTGTTCCAGGTCATAAAATGAATTAATCAAAGAGCACCTTATTACACTGCAAAATCGAATTGTTTCTTCTCTTGTTTAATAGAGGCTTAAGTTACGCTGTTTCTGCTCTAAGAATACCTTTTCAGCAAGAGAAAGCGAAGTAAAAAATCGGATTTTAAGAATTTGTTTAAAAGAATTTCGAGACATCTTCTCGAATTTAATGTACTTTGTAGCATGTTTAAAAAAATTAAAGCTTCCGAAGAAGGTATTTATCGTAACATATTTTAATTCTTGTTCTTTTTGTTAGCCAAAGGGGGAATATTATTATATAGCTTACGAAAGTGAATATTATACACTAATTAACTATGTAACAGATATATATATATATCCCCAATCTGATAATAGACCAATCATTTGTTTAACGATCATAATTAACGGATTATTTCATTGGATAATCAAACCTGCTTTTCTCTCATTTTTTACTTTTAATATTTTATTTGCAAAGTTTGTGAATATTATTCAAATACCGAAGTTCTTTATCAAATTTCCCATAATTGTAGAAAGGCTGTAATAACATAAAACATGAGTTAGCATATGAACAAAAAATAAACATAGAAAATGAATGGGGAAAAAGTAAAAATCACTCTTTAAAGAAATGCCGATGAAGGTCATGATATAATTTTCAACATGTGTGTATGTGTGTGAATGTTTTGCAATTTTCTTCTTAATGGGAAGTCAGTGGGTTTGAACACATCAACTTTTCAGCAATGAAAGGCTACCGCAACGTTAACCTTCATTAATTTTTTTGTCTTTTATTTATTAGAGTTACAGGACGAGGTTACGGAACATTAGTACCGCTTCTCTCTGAAAGAGATTTTCACTCACCATCTCAAAGAAAACCACTAAACCGTGATGTGAAAATAAAACGGTCGAAGTAAGATGCAATTTGACAAATAAAGGACAACATATATTTTGATTCTGTTTTATTTTTATTTTCTACATTTGATTCTGTTATATTATTTATTGTCTACATTTTATGAAATATTTGGATGAAGCACACAGATCTGTTACATGGTGGACCATCTCTATAAATAGTAAATGTTATTTCAAGACCTTTTCTGAATGAAAAAAAAAATAGAAGACTGGAAATAAAATATCTCGAATGGAGGAGGTGATGCTGAACTGATGAAACCTTCTGATTTGGTTAATGCCCAAATCTTCTCATGACTTTTCATTGGTTGGATATTTATGATAAGCGTTTGGTAGAACTTGTACGAAATATCCGCTACTAACTTAATGGGCAGCCCTTCAAAGTCTTTGAGATATTGTCCAAAATATTCTTTTTGATTGCTCAATTCTGTGGGAAGATGGAAAATTCTCTGAAAATGGGAATTAAAACTTCATAAGACTACTATAGTTAGTGAAAATTAAAATCGGCAGCTTGTAAAATGCTACGATTTTCATCATATGTTCTTCTATGCGACTTAAGGTAACAGAAAGGGCACTCTGAAAACAAATCCTTTTCCTTTTGAGCTAGAAATTTTATCCTATGCAACGCTGAAAATAGTAGTGTTTAATCTAAATTGAATCCAACCATATCAGTTGCTTTTAAAAACATCAAAATCCTTCAAGATTATTTAATTAGGTGTAATGATACAGTGGTTAGCTTTCATCATGCAACTAACTTGATTTGTCTCTGAATATAGCTCTGCGTACAACCTTGGTCATTTTAATACGTTTTACTCATTTTTTTTTTTTTTTCAATTTTCCAATTTAAAGTCTACTGACGAAAAGGCTAATTATAAAGAATGATCTTTTCACCTTGAATTACCTTTTCTCCCTCACTAAATTCTTCAATTAAAATAGGGAAATGTGGTCCAGAGTAGAAAAATTTCCTCTTCGAATATTTCTAATTGGATATTTATCTTTAAAATAAGATCGAGACTAGTTGGCTTCCAAATTTTCTATTTGACATAGAGTGCTACAAATAATAATAAAGAAATAATAATTTGTTTCATTTATGTTGAAGAAGTATGTTACTAACAAAAAACTGATGTTTTGCTTTAAAACAAGCAATTTAATACATTGCTTTATTTAAAAGAAGCAATTTAATACATTGCTTTATTTTCGTTACTTGTGAAATTGTGTATTGTATTGTATGAGCTACAATTACGAGTAAGTAGTTAGATAGTATCTTAAAGAAAACTGTCAAAACCTGCGTCTAGACTTATGTCAGTTGATTTATTTTTCGACAAATGTTTTTCAATATCGCCATTTCTTTTTCATCTCATTGCGGACATAGCAAATTTTTCTTTTACTTATTTATTCTGATTTCATCCTTTAATCCTCTTAGTGTTAGCCAGTTAGGCTACCAGTTAAATTTTTACTAGTAGGTTTGTAAGCCCCAGTTAAACTTTTTTTTCTTTTTCTTTCTCTTTTTAAGCATGAATCCAAGTTGAGAGTAACATTTCAATTCTTTTCCCTCCAAAACATGTATTTGAAATCTTAAGTGAAATCATGGATCATATTTTGTTCTCTTTGCATATTTTGCCTAATAAATGCCATCAAGTACAAGCTTAAGGGCAACGTTGGACAACGTGTAATGGGGCATTTCAGAACAAAATGATGAATTCCGTAGAATAATATAAATTTAATTAAATTAAAGATAAGATAAGATGAAGAGGATGGTACCCCGACTTGTCGCTACTTTACTTCATAATGACATACTTGGTCATGAATCTTTTAAGTAATGAAATTTTTTGTTACAATTTGTTTTAGGGATTGTAAAGAAACTTCCAATTGTTATTTATTCAGCTTCTCGTATTATATAGAAAATCCATGCTTTTCAAACTTAATGTGTTTGAAAAATCACATTTTCTCATGTTAATAATCTTAGATGCCACATTGGTTCATGCATGTCAAAATAAGATGTGCTATTGATATCAAATTATTTCTTTCAATTCTTCAAAAATACCAAAAAACAATTAATGATATAATATTGTTCATTTTCATTTTTTAAAGGTTTTGGAAGAAACTTATTCCCTTTTCTTTGTCACATTTTTCCCGATTCTATTGACAAGTCTGCTTTTATACTAATGACTAGGAATTTGCAGCGATTGCCTGATTTTTCTCTTTTGTTCTTCAGAAGAAACTTGTTCAATTAGATATAAATTGAAAAAAAATTTCTTGGAGTAAATATTCGTCAGTATTAAAGTGGCTGCATTAGAGAAATCGATCGAAGTAAAATATCATAACTCAGTATTAAAAAACGAGAAGATCTGTACTTAGGCCGCGTTTACTGTAAGACAGTAGATGGCGCTGTAGAAACCCACGTGATTCCTTTAAGATAACGGTTGAATTTTTCAACAAGCTACAACTGCACACTAGGAGATTGCGATGATTGACAATCACATGATCTTAATCGTATCGTTTTGTTCTCCACTGCACTCAGTTACCATCGTAAAAACCCAACCTCAAGCGTAACAAGCTTTAAATATAAAAAGGTTAGATGCTGAATTTTTAAGTATTTACATTACTTTTGAATATTAAATCTTTCTTAAAATCTAAGGAAAAACAAAAATTTACGAGTAGAAAAACATTGGATATAGCGAAAGAAATAAAACATCTAGTGGAAGTCTTCAAATTCTGTTTACACAGTAGAAAAAAACAGTTCGTAGATGTCAGAAGACCTCTAAACCTAGATTAAGGTTCAAATATAAAAAAAATTTCTTTTTTTTTTCTTAAATAATTCTTATGAAGAAAATTAAAAAATCTAAATCGCATATTTGTTTCCTGTCCATTAATTAGAAATTATGATCATTTTGGGACAAGGACTCTTTACCTTACCGATTGAATCTTTGGGCGTCACATACCATTTAATGGAGTGGAAACCTGTTTCACTGTTAAAATGTTAAAAGGGGAATTTTCAAAAACAAATAAATAAATAAAATTTTCATTTTTCTTTTTCTAGTATGAAATGATAATTTTTTAGTTTGTCGCATCCTTTATATTTTACAAGAGAAAAGTTAAGAAAAGATTTACCTAAGTGTTGTACAAATTAATTGTGTTTAGGGAATTTTAAATTATCTTCTTTGTTCCAACCAATAATCTTTTTAATTTTTTAAATTTTGTTTTATTTAAAAGATCTTATTAGAACTTACAGCTTATATTCTATTTAAGTATAATATTTCTATTTTATTTTAAATATTTTATATGACAACTTTTAAAGAAGTCACACTTACAAAAAAAATTTTATACTTAATTTAAAGCTGTACTCTAAAATACAATTTTTAACTTTTTGAAAAGTAGAAATTCAAAGAAATTAAAACATTTCTACTGAAATAATGTAAATTTAGTTATTTAAAAATTTACTTAATCGATTCAAAGAATAGTTAATACATCAACAACTCAAAAATGTTTTTAATTTTGCTAGATCCAGCTTAAAGTTATCGAAATTAAAGGAATATGTTGATTAGTTATACTAATTAATGAAAAAGAGGTTAAAAATTGTGTTTCTCTTGCAAGAATGATGTAACAAACGAATATTTTGAAAATTGCCTATAAAAATGGGAAATATTTATAAAGTTTTTTTTATGTGATTTAATCTATTGATGAGATAATTTCTTTCTGTGATATTCAGAAGGCAACATTTGATAATTTTTCCTTCATCTTTCAGTAGCAAGCAGCCTGATTCGCAACGCATCTGTAGATTCGAGCTTCTGAATGCAAAGCAAACTACAAAAGCCCGCGTCTACAGGGTACATTGCGAATGGCTAAGATTCATCCAAGATGGCGCTTTCTGTATATCTGTAAGAAAAGAAAAATAATGGCTTTAATATAAGCATGTTCACATTTTTATCAATAAATTAAGCAATGTAATCTCTTTTTCTAATTGTTAAACATATTACATAGTTTTAGAAGTTTATTTTCAATTTTCAGTCATTTTTTTAACTAAAGGACAGTACTTTGTGAAATACGTAACGTATACTCTGAAGAGAAACTGGAACACATTAAAGCAAAAGATCTCGACAGGCCTAAACAAAATCTATCGAAATGGCGATTTTAAAAAATCAGTTTTGGCACCATAGTAAAATACTACTTCATTTGATTCAAAGTGCCCAAAGGCGGAGAAAAGGGCACTAAATAGAGATCAACTCTCCCCACCCCCTCCTTTTTTTTTTTTTTTTTTTTTTGTCTTGCAACTTACAGTAAGATTGAGAAATTTGTTAATTTTAGGACTGTTGGATTATTATTAGTTAGGACTATATTTTAACTGTTGAGCTCTAGTTTACTATTTGCCTTTATTTCATTTCAGTAGCAAGAATTAAATCGCAAATTAAGACAAAAAAAAAAATCACTGACTTCTAAAGTCATTGGGCTTGTCTATGACAAGTGCCATTAGAAACAACAACGAAATGTCAAAAAATATCTGACATTTTCAGTATACTTCCAAAATGAAGCAAATAGTGAGGAATAATCACTGTGGAAATAATTTATCGCGTTAGCTGCCACGAATATATAATTTGCAGGCTTAGCTTGAAAAATAAAATACATCCTTGAACTTGGTTTCAAAACACCTGCTAAAGTGAGCATGATTATCGAGAATTAAATTATCAATGAATATTGAATCTTATTGAGATTTAAATATCAGATAGAAAAAATGCTAGCAATATTCAGTATTTGTTAAGAGGAGATATTGTTTTTAATAAAAACTTTTTGAACTTCTCGAAATAAAATAAAAAATCCCAGTCAATTAAATAAATATAAAACTTTCCGAGGCAAAAATTTATAAAACAGGAACTTTTGCATCTTATTCAGCCTTTTTCGTAGTTTCTTTTACAAAATAAATAAATAAAAATGAAAAAAAAAAAAAGGTGAAGACTGAAGATGAGAAAAGTCGGTCAAAGAATAATGAATTTTTCGCGAAGTTACGTCATATCGGACTTGGTTTATTTTATTAGTTAAACAGAATCCATCTTTTAAGTCATATATTTTAAAACATTATCAACCTTTTATCGGATGAAAGTCGGTATAAATTTCAAAACCTCATTCTGTTCAGATGTCATAGCTTGAATAACAAGAAAAAGTATTGCGAATAAGATCAAATTTCTAGATTTTTGTTTAGTGTAATCTTATGTCATATTACATGGAATGGCAACATGATGACTTTTCTGATCTTAGGTAACAATTTTATATGCTAATTAAGATATAATTATAAAATTTAAAAAATATATATTTGGAGCCATAGAGTTTATTTTCTATAAAAAAATGCATATCAAAATTTTGAATTTTAACTGTAATCTGTTTCTACTTTTAAAAAAAGTTTTAGGTTTATATAAAGAAATTATGAATGGAAATGAAACTTCACTCCATTCAAACATTTTTTTCAGAAAATTATTCATTTAAATGAATGTCTTAAAATTTTTTAATTATTTTTGTTTTTAGTTTAAATTATACAGGATAACCAATGTAACCCTTTATATCCGACTATCGGCAATAAGTGAATTAGTAAGTCTAGCCAGTATAACCAGGGATTTTTCAAAAACTTTCTCGCTTCCTTTTTAATAAAAATGTTACCCCAGAGAAGGCATTCATTGCATGGCATTGGGGTAGAATATTTATGAAATTTTAATCTTTGGCGTGCGTGAACTTAGCATTTTTACTGAATTTATCGTATGATTTCTGGGAAGTTTTTTTGGCGATTAATCCCTGGCATGCGGTTAATAGTATCAGAAAATCGAATTTATGTTTTAGATGCGTTTTTCCCAACTGATCGAAAACAACAACTGACATATAACTGCAAATGCAGTTACAAAATCTCATGCCAAATTTGATATATTTAAATCACTATGTTTTTGTATTATTGCATTTAAATGTTTCTAAAAGTACAGACAGACAGATGGTCAACCCTTTGTTGATTTTCGCTCAAAATTTGATAAGTGTCTAGACTATACGTATTAAATTTTATATAATAATAATGTAAAATAATACCGAATTTTATCTATCTAGCTCTTTTCGTTTAGTAGTTATCGTGTTAACATATATTCGAACAGACGGACAGACAGAATTTCTATGGAGGGATTGTGCTCAAAATTTGACAGAAATCTGCAAATTTGGTATAAAGACCGTATACCAAAGACCGTATCATCTGTTTAGTCCAGAATTATCTTTGTCACAGACAGACAGATAGACATGGCCTAAAAATGTGTTTTTCGAATTCAGTATTTCTTAAAACGTCGAGATTCATCAAAATATCGATTGACGATTATAATACTTTCTCTATATTTCCTGCACGAAAAAGTAATAATGGCACTGTGAGAAAGTGCATTATCATGGTCAAAAACCCGTGAGTTATGGTGACACGATTCAGATTGTTTTCGACATAGCAGCTTGTTCAGTAATGTCATTAAGTAATAAACGAAAATCATTAAGATCAATTTTCTGATCTAATCGCCATGTTGAAGTGAGTTGTCTAACAGAGGGCGATTCATCTGTGTCGGATTCGCGATCATCTCTGAACTTTATGTACCATTCAGATACTCTTGTTTTTTATGACAGTTGTCTTCATATGCTTTTTGCAACAGTTCAGATATTTTTGTAGCAGAAATTGCATTGCGAAAGCAAATTTTAATGCATATTCTTTGTTCGATTTATTAGTCATGTTGAAAAATCGGTGAAGTTACAAACCTTATCTCATTAAAAAAAAATTTTGTGACAATATTTCTTAAATGTTTGTGAGAGATTTCTAGTATAACATATACATTTTTAAGCAAGCATTCGCGATACTTTTTGATTACAGTAATATAATCAATAATTATCATTTTTCAATGTCAATTGAAATTTAAATATTAGTTTAAATTTTGAAAGCTATAAAAAAAGTGTTTAAATAGAAATTTTACCATGCCTATATTCATCGAATTAAATTTACGAGGACAATTCAACACATTACTATGAAAAAAATTAGTAACTAAAAAAATAAACCATATGATACAATCTCTTCAGACAACCATTAGAGAAGGCTTAAGTCATTATTGTTACGCCCTTCTATTTGCTTTTATTTTCATGCTTATGCTTAAATTTTTTGTTTGTTCCCTTGTAGTCGAAGAATTTTTCATCAGTTTTTCTTATAAAAGCAAATATTAGAAAAAGAAAACCTGTTAGGCTGAATTTTCTGCTTCATATGAGGAGGGCGGAGTTACCAGATACGCACTTTGTTCCTGCTTTCAACGCATGCCAATTAATTATTTTGTATCGTATAATTTTCTTATGCATCATGAGACCTTATCTCTTTTATGTATTACAAAATGTTACTTTTAAACTGATTAATCGATTCATTAGCTCAAGCATGAATATAAAACATAAAGACAATGATGTGTTTCATTTCATTTTATTCTCCGGCCGTTTTAGAGCCGCGTTAGAAGCAGTTTTTTCGAAATTATGTAAAAGTGGAGCATACAGATTCTAGTATTTGATCAGTTCGATTTCTCACTAAGGAATAAAACTCGGAAATCTTTAAAAGGATTAAAATAATTGTTATAAATATCATAAAAAAATTAATTTCAATTTATGTGATGCCGGACGGTTAATAGTAGAATAAAATTAAAACATCATTGCAACAGAAATACTGGTGAAACAAGTGAATAGGACCTTTCAATCAAAGAATAATTCTTCGGTATCTACTGTAATTATTGAATATTCTTCTTGTGAAATATCAGAATTTAATGAAAAGAAATTGTATTTTTTGATTAATATAATCCACAATGCGTTTGTAAAGTATTTTCTGAATGAATTATATTTAACTGTTACGATGAAAACAACACTTTATATTTTTATCTTGGTTTTCTTATGTACTAACCTTCAATAGATGTGTGTGTGCCCACACAGTACAGTAGCTCTAATAATTACTTGTTTTGAGCTTTAATATTTAAAATGATTAAAGCAATTCTTAAAATTGAGAAAGCTCGTTACGAAGTGGTATTGCCTTTGGAAAAAATTTGTTCACCCTAAAACGTCAGAAACTACTAGATTACTCTTCTTTAAATTACATAAGCTATTAATGAACCATTCCAAACAATTTTTTTCATTATTATTTTTCTATTCTCATATTATTGCTACCTTAGAAGAGTTTCCTTTTCATATTTTTATTTCGTTTAAATGGAATTAGCTTTTAAATACTTCTAAATTAATTTAAATTTCTAATCTAAATTTTATTCTGAATTAACTTTTCATTTCTTTTTTTTCTGCCACTCTCATTTTCAAACCTGTAGTGGCAAGATGACGATATTTACTGTTGACGAGAGAATATTGCAATCATTAAAAAAAAAATCGAGATTTTGACGAACACCCTTGTTTCAGACTTCCTTGAGTTCGAAAAACACATTTTTGGGATTACGTCAGCCTGCCTCAGAACATGATGACTCAAAACACTTTGAAGTATGACATTTCGTATATAGAATTTAGATCAAATCTGTAGATTTCTATCAAATTTTGAAATGTAGAAATGTTGCAGTAGAATGTTTGAAATATAGATTCGTATCAAATTTTGAATCAAATCTTTTAAAAGGTTGACGCATGCAAATAAATGCAATAAGTCATAAACGCAATGAATCAAATCAATGAAATGCGGTGTGTGATATTGTGATCACACCTGTAGTTTCTTGCAAAATTTTTATTTCAATAATTCGGAAAAAAGACGTTTATAATGTATATTCACACGATGGATTCAGTGAAAACGTTGGATTCGCGCTAACGATTGCTATTTCGTAACTATTCCCATCAATGCCATGTAAAACAATTGTGGCCTTACCCAAGGTCACAATTGTATGCGCATGATGGGGGGGGATAAGAATTTTACAGAAGAATGTGCGAAAATGTTTCGTGGAGTCTACTCCTGCTGGTTAATAAATTCAGCTTTTGAAGTAAATTGTTTATCTTTGCATATATTATTAGAATGCCCATTTTTTGTATTGCACGTCACCAGCAGGAGCGGGGTGATTCTTTTATTTCAAGATAGTAAATATTATTTTGTTGTTTTGAAATAATAATGCAAAAATGTAATGTTGAATCGGTATAGAAGACAAGATGACGATAAAAGGTGAATATATATATATATATTCTTAGAAAATATAAGACACTACAGTAATTAATTAAACATTATTGCGTTTTTTTAGAATAGTATGTAATGAAATAGTTATTGTGTTTAATATTTATTTATTTATTAAATTAATATACCTAAATATCTTCTTTCTTTCTTTATTATCAAAAATTGAACACAAATTTCTTTCCTAGGTTTCAGAATTTATTCTGCTCCCATGTGTAGCCTTTGCAACATTCTATGATAGTTTCTTAATGGAAGGTCAAATTAAAATCCACAACATGTCGGAACTACACTGTAATTTCTTAGGAAGTTTCAGCTCATGCCATGGGTATCAGGAAATAAATTTCAGTTGCTTGGTAAAACTTGTTTTTTGCATTCCGAATCTCTTTTTTTGATGTTGTTGTGATTCTCTTGTGACTTTGAATGTTTCCTACGGAACTAGCATATCTTCCAAAAGTGATATTGTTAAAATATTACCTTTAGGTCTATGCGACTTACCGCATGGTTTAAAAAAGTTTTAGATCATGTTGAATGTGAAAATCGCACAACAGATGTAATAAATGTATATGATGAATTCCAAATAAAAAACAATAAAAAGCACTTGAGGCAAGATTAAGAGATCTTCAACTTAGCCAGGTCATCGTGCTTAGAATGGAGATGTTAAAAGATTTTGACTTTTTTTTTCTGCAGGATTAAACAAGAATAAAATATAAATAAATACTGATTACAAAAAAAAATGTCTAGCAAACTTACCTTCTAAAAATGATTACGAATTAAATCTGAAATTTTGCTACAAATTTCACCAAATCAAAATCAGTGCAAGGGTCATTTCTCTTTCATCCGATTCTTATCCCAATGGTGCGTTAAACTACCTATTGAATGAATAAAAATAATCTTGTTCAGATCTAATTATCGAATAATTCTAACTACTGAAATAATAAATTCAATCTCCTTCTAGATCTAATTCTTAAGACTATTCATAATTTCTGTAAATCGAATATAAAAACTTTGGCACATAAAATTTGTTTAAAAATTCATTCAAAAGCATTTTTGATATTTTTTATTGAATAATTAGTTAACAATTTATATTGAATGGAAAAAATAAATGTTTACTTGAAATATCCTTCGAATTTTTAGACATTTAGAATTATATTGAAAAATGCTTTCTAAAAAAAAATTAAAATTTTTTTTCATTTGTAATATAAATTATGGTACAAAATCTCGATATGAAATTTTCATGTAATTATTGGAATAATAATACTTTTATTAATACTTTATCTTTCTTGTTTGCTTAGTTTAGTTAATTTTACATCTTGTTTGAAAACAATATGAGGAAGTTTCGCGACAGGCCTCATCCTATCGAAGAAAGACGAGACCGACATTTGATCCCAATTCCCTCTCTCTTCCTTCAATCAAATCGGGTCTCGGACCTGCGAACCTCCAGGCTCAAGTTCAAACTTTGCTAAATATATATTTTTTTATTTCTTATATCCAATTCATATTTTCATAAATATTTTTGAATGTTTTTAATAAAATAATGTATTTGCATTCCTATTAAATTAATTGTTGTTCTGGATGTTTCCTAAAGTGCTAATAACTTTATTTTTACAATGTTGCTTTTTAAGTCTGTAAACAAATGTTTTTAAAATATGTAAGAAAATTACTGTTTTTTTTTTGCGTAGTTATAAAAAAGATATAAAATAGGTTTTTTTTTTTTTTTTTTTTTTTTTGTTTTTTTTTTTGATTAACTGAATATACACTTGTTCCAATAAATAAAAAAAAGTAAATAATACGACAAAATACGAAAGGAAGAAATGGTTGAAGTGCGAAAAAAGAGGAAAAAATACAAAAAAGCATTTGTACAGATTAAAAACTACAGAATAAAAATAGCAGATTAATTATATAAGGCTCATTCAAATCTGTAGAAATTTATTTATTTTTTAAAATTTCAAAACCATTTTGTTTTTTCTGAATTCACGCTCATAAATAATGGTAGCTGTTAATGATATTTTTAATGGTAGTATTATGCTTTTGATTCTGCAATAATGGGAATTTCTTCTATTGAAGATTTTCAGCTCTGAAAAGCAAATCTTTCACTGAATTAAAAACAATAATACTTCCAAAATGCTTAATCTTTCTTTGTATTTTCGAGGGTAACAGCCTTTTTGTCTCTGTTTAGTCTTCGGATATTTTAAAATCAAAGAATATGCGAATCAGTTTTACATTTGATTGGATTTTTTTAAAGTAACCGAGAATAATATTTAATGTCAATAAGATATTTTATTGTTGCCTTCCTAAACATGGGAATGACTTAGAAACTTAACATAATGATGTATATTTCAAAGAGTTCATCGGAAAGTTAGTAATGTATTCCTCCTAGATAGTTTAAGTAAAATGCAAAAATAAATCATCTAATGATATCAAATCTTTTTATTTATTCCTTCGATTAGAAACAGATGACAAAATATTCACAAACGGTCAATAGCACTTCAAGCTTGAGTTACGAACGTCCGTGAGAAAATTTTTTCCATCTTCTCCTTAATGGGCATTTTTTTTTTTATTTCTTCGCTTTCCCCTTTTCTCCGTTTTTCTTTTCTAAGAAGAAACCACCAAACACAGTTTCTTAAGTAACATTAAGCTTGAAGAAGAAAAAAATAAGTAAAAGAAAAACTGAACTGAAAGCGCCATGGTTTCCCATATGAAATACGCTCTCTGGCACTTGTAGCTTAAGAAATGATCCTTGCGCAGAGAAAAAATAGTTCTGCCGCCGCGGGAAAAAATGAAGTTAAAAAAACTTCCATACATGTAAAAAATAACATGTATTGACAGTTTATTTTCACGAGCTTGCCTGAAAAAGCTAGTTGTTTTTGGATTCTGATGTCTTGTAAAAATCTATTTGGTAGTGGAAAATGCCAAGGCTTTGCAGACGTGCTTACGGTTACTTTTAAAAAAGATTTCCTCTCTAATTTGATCTGGTAAATGCCCGCCTACTGAATCAGTCCACAGTTTTTCAGCTTAGAGCAACATCTTCGGTTTTCCCAGATCCGCAGGGTACAGTTTAGAAAAAAAATCCAGGAAGAAATGAAATGTCCCAAAGTTTTATTGTTCTTCTAATCGGAAATAAGAGTTAAAAACCAGAGAAAAAATGCATGGAATGTAACAAAAAAAAAGCTTTAATCTTTTTTCAAATAGCGAAGAACGATTTAAGTTTTTAATTTTCTGATTTAAATTCTTCCTTTCTTTTGACTTTTTTGTAAAGTAATGCTGTTATCAGTATTAAATATCGAAGTAACGAAATTTTGTTTTAATAATGCCATTTTTCAATAATGCCACAAAGCATTTTTGAAAGATAAAAATAAATAATTAGTATATTTGGAACTTTTCTGAAAATTTCTTTCAGTGCATTTTAATTACTCTCTTTATGTTTTCAAAATTAAATATCGCAAATTGGATAATATGATAGTATAATCTTTATCTGATGAATCTAGAATTTTTTTTAATATTAAGAATTCATTATCGTTATAATAATGGGGGAAAATCAAGCAGGGGTTTTCATAAAATCAAATATTTATATATTTATCAAAATTATATTTAAATATTTAAAAATTTTCAAATCTATTGGCTCAAGTATTTACAAAAAAAGTTTTGTATCTTCATTTCGCAATAATTTTCTCGTGTAACAACTCTATCATTTTGAAAAATAAAATACGATCATATCATAAATCAAGAATATTTAAGAATCGCAGAAAAAAAAATACTAGAATAAAAATTCTAATGAAAAAGAGCTACATATATATAATGAAATAATAATATGCTTATATTTCAAGGAGAAGTAAGTCACCAAATTATGCAGAAAGGAATCATTTTTGTGATTTAGTGTGATTCAAAATCAAACAGTAAGATTAGATTGACATATGCGAATAGTTAAATAAAGAGGATCCAAGTGGATGATTTTCAATGTGATAGAATATTCGATACTTAGAATTTGGCTGGATGTAGATGAAAGTTTTCAGGAACTAAGAAAGATAAAGAGTGTCATATCTAAACTATAGAAACTGTTCCAAGAGGATAGAAACTTAAGACGCTGCAGAATACGTTGTAATTGAGTTACAGCGCCGCAACACAACCGTTCATTAGAAACAATTACCAACGGAAACAGGCAAAATACTGCAACAAATCTGTTCCAACAGCTATTGGTATCCATGGATATTACAGTTTCGAGGCAAACCTAGTGCAGATGGCTGGTATATATGTTACGGTCAAAGCCCGAAGTACGGCCAGTTCGTGAAGTGGCTGGCCAATTCGCGAACTGGCCAAGAGGTTTTGCCAAAGTCCGAAATACTTGCAATTAATATTGCATTTTCTACTTTGGCTGGCCATTTCGCGAAGTGGCCGGGAATCCTTGCCCAAAGCCCTATGTGATAATCTATACTTATAAATAAAGTTCAGTGTGTGTGTGTGTGTGTGTTCGTTCTACATTCCACACCGTTTGACATACAGTTATCAAATTTGGCATATATATATCTTGTAGGTCGGGAATGTGCACCATGGAGCGATTTTTTAAAATTTTTAATTAAAAATTAAGTGTAATTTCGGTGTTTTGTCGCTATAACCAGAAAATATTACAGCACAAAATCGATTTTTGCATCAAATTAAAGCTTTTTTTAATTAAAGCTTAAAATTTAGTTTATGAATTATGCTTAGATTAAATTATGCTAAAATTTAATCTGCACGAGCACGTCAAATTAAAAAAAAATAGCTTTTATCAACGTGTTGCCATCACATTGATAGAAGTTTAAATTAAAAAATAAATCAACTATTATTGCAAATTTAATGAACAAAATTGTAATTTTCGGTAGGTATCTGTAAAAAATGAAAAAAAAAAAAAAAAAGATATTTTCTGAAAAGTAAAAGGAGGAAAAGTTTTCTATGAGCTTTGGCAATACCTATATTATTAATTCAATAAAACAATTTAATTTAAGGCAAACATAGTTTAATATACTTAGGATAATCATTCTAATCAGCGACCATCAGCTAATTTGGGGCATACATTTGCTAACAAAATGGTCTAAAGGAACTAAATAATTATATTTAATCTAACTTTAGTCAATAAATGCTCCGATGAATCAGGAATTTCAAATTTTTACATAGGTCCTCTGCCCTTTGAATCATATTTAACAAAATATTCTTGAGACACCAATATTTTTAATAAAAATTGTTGAACTCCAACCAACTAAATCAATCACTAAAACTGACTGATTTATGAAATTTCAATATCGCTCTTCTATAAAAATAAAAACTGGCGATTTTAGACTACTTCACCGACTGTCTCAATGAAGATTACGCTAATCCTCTGCAGGATTTCTCGACAGTGATTGGCCTGTGATTATAAAAATGTTGATTGTTCTAAAACTGATGCATAAAAACTTCATAAATCGATCAGATTTATCGCAGAAAATAAGGACGTTTATTTATTTATTTAAAAGTTGGTGTCAGGAGTATTTCGCAAAATATGATTCCTTGGGACCAAAAGATTGTGTAAAATTTAAAATTCGTAATTTTTTCACAAGTTTATTTATTGACAAGTTTATTATAAAATAAAATATTTTTATTTGCATCGTCCTTTGAAAGTAAAAAATAAATTTTACGATTAATCAGAGAAATTTTTGTTGAATAATTCTTTAAGATATTATATAAATTATTCTGCAGTGCACATATAATTTCACTGCCGAATGACTCTGATTTCAATTTTCATATTTAAAAAAAGACATGGTTAGCTTAAATATAAAAAGCTTTTATATTGATTGCAGTTTAACATTTCCACTTTAATTTAAAGTAGAAATTTTATGGATACTGACAGAACAATAGAGAAAGTAGTACAATGAAACAGAACTGTTTAAGGCATACATAAAAGTACGACTGAATCATATAACTACCAAAATATGAAGCTCAAAAATATTTTTCAGAAAAAGCTACCAAGAGAATAAGTTACATTAATTGAACATTTTAGCGATCATTAATACTGATGAACCGGCTGGTCGCCAAAGGCGACTAGTGGTAAATAAATATAATGACATTCATGTATAAAATATAAATAAGGACATGTTGTTGGTGAAATTCGACAGATGGCTCCAACAAAGAAGTGTCTTTAAATGATATTAATAAGAAAACTATCTGTCCTTCATATTTGTTTTAACTAGTCTTTATTTTTGCTATTTGCCTTTGCAAAAAAATTTCATATTTTTTGAAGCGATATTTTGGGAGACAATGTGATCTTGGATCTTTAACATTAGGTTCATGGAGCAGAAAAAGACTAAGGATCACCCTTAAAGGTAATTGAAAACTGAATACTCAATTTGCCTTTATATTCATACACGATACGCAACGCCTTTCTCAAGATATAATTCGTTCATTTTGAAGGGCGCAAATCTAATCTTCACTCTATCACGTTGTTACAGTATATACGTTCACTGAATAATTTCTATTATGGCTTTAATATGAGAACAGAAAAGCTCGTAATATATCAAAATATGATCTCGTGTTAATTTTTAACTCAGAGGTGTCATTTATATTTGAACTCGTTTCTGAAACAATTGTACTTATATATATAAAAAAAAACAGTACACAGAAGTACTCATTTTTAAATACTTCATTTTTAACAAGGTGTAAAATAATCTGCTCTTGATTCCTTTCTTCCTACTTTGGCCGAGGGCCGCGGTGGCCTGGTGGTAAGGTCTGGGCTTCGGAACCGGAGGGTTTTCAGGTTCGAGACCCGATTCCACCGAAGAACCGTCGTGTAAGGGGGTCTGTTGCACGTTAAATCCGTCCTGACCAAACGTCCTCCCGCTGGTGTGGTGTGGTGTGGAGAGGGGGGTGCTAGCTCAGATGTCGTCCTCGTCATCTGACCACGGTTCAAAATTACGAGCTCCGTCCCAAAATAGCCCTAGTGTTGCTTCAAACGGGACGTTAATATAACTAAACCAAACCAAACCAATCCTACTTTGGCCGATCGTCCCAAACCATTTCGCGAATTGGCCGGCCAAAGCCCGAAATCAAGAACGGATCGGACATTGGCCGATTTCGAGCTTTGGCCGTAACATATATACCATGTATATATGAAATCGGATATACATTCACTGCACTTTTTTCACTCACTGCAGTTAGCTTGATGAAGAGAATATGTTGACTGCATGCCAGTGCAGTGGACCTGTGTGTTTTCTGACGAATCCCTGTTTTTTGTGCTATCTGCATTTCGAAGGAGAATACCCAAACCCGTTATAACCAAGAAAATGTCTCTGAATACCGTCGTTACAGTAGCTCTGAACTGCCGGTTTGCGGACAACTTTTTTTTGTGGATGATGTTTTGCTTTTATGGATGACAACACCCATCCTCGCCGTACATCTATCACTGATAAATGTATTGTAGAGGAGACCCTCTCCTTCAGATACGAACTCTCTCTCGCAGGTATAGGGCTTGCTCCATAAGTTGTTGTAAAACGCCTTGTTTCATCTTAAAAATCTTGTTCCATAAATTGCTGTAAACACCTGATTCATTCTTATTCTGGAATTTTGGATAGCACTGATTCAAGTTTTTTCACGACCTGCTGCAAGAAAGTTGAATAATTTAGTGCTCAGCCTACCCAGATGCTGTACTGATTGTCTTGTAGCGTAAGTAAGCATGCAACCTATTAGCCTTTATAAAAATTCCGCAGTGTTAGGTGCCGTAAAGGTAAAGGGAGAATACCTGAGCATGTATTCTCCCTTTGCTTCAAACATTTTCCTTAATTTATTGAGTACTGTGGTATGTTAAGGTGGGATTTGTTTTGTTTCTTATGCTTAAAGGATTTCTTTTTGTGCTTTTGGGGGCTATATTCGAAGGAACTCTCAATTATCCTTAATTTACGAACATGAATTCACCAAAAAATGAGAGGTAAATCTCTTAAGGTTTTTTTTTTTTAATTATGTCAAGTGAATATTTTGAATTTTGCTCATGGGTAAAGTAGCATTTTTTTAATTCACTTTCCTTTTAAATGTTTCTCTGTTAATTTTTCAGATGACGAAGCATTACTGGATAAAACTAGTGACTTTGAACTGTTGTAAAAGAATAATCAAGCTGGCATTCCAATTCTCATACATCGCCCAATACTATTCTCACTATTTTGTTAACTCATGGTGCTATTTAGTTTGTATCAGATCCATGCAAAAGGTAAACGTTTGAATTAATCGAAAATTTAAACCATCTACTTCAATTAACAATCTGAAATTCATGTACCAAGCTTTCGCGTTCTTTCATATGCGTAAAAGAAACTACGCATTTTTTTTTTTTTTCCTTCTCCGTTAAGAGTTGGTCACTTTTTTAAAAATTTAATGCCATAACATACTTCATCTTACACCGAAATACTTTAACAGCGCTATTACTACCTTTCTTAAATATGTGGCTCAATTGCAAGATTTATATGTTGCCGCACTTGAATTTCCCTCCATTGTTTAATTCTGAAGAAAGCTAATCTTAAACTAAGTAATGATTACTAGGGATTAAAAAAAAAGTGCAGCAAGTTTAATTACTCTGAACTAATGCTAAGTTCCATGCTATTAAAATGCAGATTATTCATCATTTGAAAATATTTTCAATTTCATATATTTCTATATTCTGAGAAGAAAAATCGTATTTAAGGCATTATTCATTATGCCTATCAACATCTATTAAATACTTTTAGCTGAATCAGATATTTCTACGCTAATTTATTAAAAATTATTTGCGGCTAAAACTATTGAATCAGTATCAGTGTGCCAATTAGTTCAGCCCTCCCCATTTTCTCCGAAATTATTAAGCCCCTTTCCCCAAATTTCGGAAGTTAGAGAAAGTCGGGAAGAACTGTGTTCCCGTCATGCTCAGAAACTTAAGCCAGAATAGCTCAACCGTCATGCGGATGAGACAAGTTTTGAATTTCCACGTGGGGAGGGAATAGCCAGACTAGCCCCCTTCCTTAGTGTCGCCAGGATTCTAATATCGTCTGCACTTAGCCTCCTATGTGGAACTTCTGGTAGCTGGAAGAAAATAAATAAAATAAAGAAGGATAAAGAGGGAAAAACATAACGGAAAAAGAAAGAGAGAAAAAAACATGCTGTGGAGCCATGTAACCTATATTTAACAAACAGTAAAAACTACCCAGGAAGGCGGCCTGGAAACAGATGCTATTCGTACAGTGGCGGGGAAAGGCAGGGAAATGAAGCAATACCACTCCTACATTCAAACTGAAAACGATCTAATACCGGATTTTTATGTGTGTTTTTTTCGACAATTTGAGAAGTTACAGCGTAGAAAGAGAACAATTGTCTCTATTAGGTTTGCTCGGCTCATCCTTTGTTTAATTTGCTTATACTTCTCCTTCTTTTTTTTCCCCCGATTTTGAACTACATCTTATATATATATCAGGGTAGAAAATTTGCTTACTCTGTATTATTCTGAATAAATAAATAAAATTATTGTTTATAGTTACATCTTATAACAGAATCATAAAAGATTATTTCTTAAAATTCCAACTTTTCTTCGATTTAAAACAAAAACTTGTAGCCGTGAAAAATATGCTATTAATATCAATGCAATTCAGTGCTACTAATAAATATTAATAGCACTAATATTCAGTACTACGAATAAATACTAGTAGCACTGAATATCATCCCACCAATTTTTAAAGCTACTCAAATCGAATCAAATCTTTCATTATAATTCTCCTTTCATGAAAATAAGTCTTATTTAGTTAAGAATTAATTTTAAACTAATAATCTAAAGATAATCTAAAAAAATTAATGCACAATAAAGATAGAATGATATTATGATTGCAGCATTTTTATTAGTAAAAAAACTGTAAGTTATCTTAAACCTATATTTAGGTATCGATTTAGATTTTAAACAGAAACGCAGAATATATCTTGAAATTCTTATTTTTTCTTATTTAAAAATCATCAATGATTTTAATTTTTCACTCGTTTCTGTGTAAATATTTACAAGTACTTATTCTGAAAGCAAAAATAATTTTTAATCTCGTACATAAAAATTCAAAAAAAAAATCATTATTTTTAAATTCTAATTTAAGTGCCAAATGCTTTCAAAAGTCCAGCAGTATACTTGATGAAAATGATATATTCTTGGAAATACTGTAAAAACGATGTAAGTATTTATAGATTTTAAAGAAATGAATGGTACAAAAGTGATGCAATAAATAATTTAGGTTCTAGCAATAAATTTACAAGTTAATTTGATCCTAATTTTTGCCTCATATCAGAAAAAATCTATAACTGTCAGTATTTATTACAAAAGTTGTAAAAAAGTGAGTCAATGACTTAATTTCGTAAGAAAAAAAAAATCTGCACAAACATGATTTAGAATATGAACTGACAATGAAAAATCAATATAACCATTAAACTTTCATATTAAGATTCGGATAATAAGTATTTTCGTACGCAAGACATTCCAGTGATTTTTAAAACTTTTTGAAAAACAGCTATATTGTTAAATAAAATATATTTCACATTCGGTTAATATTAAGAAAAATTTCAAAAATTCAGCTTTGTTCGTTTAATTATTTATCTTGAAATTTAAAGGTGTTTACGAAAAACACTGAGTACTTGTTTTGTTAATACACAATATGAAGCACAGTGATATATTCTTGCTCTAGTAAGAAAAAAAAGTGTATCTATCATTGAAAAACTGATCCACTCGAGATGTATAAATTAGAATTCTAATTTTCCAGAATTTTTACTTAATTTTTGTCGAATCAAAGATTTTACTATAATAATTTCGCATCTTCTTAGAATATCTACTTGAAAAAATAAACGCTGCATTTGATACTGATTTTTCAGTCGATGAAAAATTAGTATCGGACATAATTTACTCACAGCCGATATTTTTACTTACTCGTATTCGAAGTATATAAAGAGAAAGTACTTATATCGTCAAAAATTTGAAACAGATTTCGACGCATCTTAATGTTAAGACATACGCGAAAAACACATTTCTGGAAATGTGTTTGTCTGTGAACAAAACGCTTTGAGCTAGAAGGATGAAATTTGGTATATAGACTTTACACCTGATTTGTAGATTTACATCACATTTTGAACGGAATCCATCCAAAGAAAATCTGTCTATCCTAATGCAATTTAACAAGCTAGCTATAAAATGAAGAGAGCTAGATGAATAAAATTTTGTGCACATATTTAACATCTAAAGTGGTAATATAATTTGAAATGGAATCTGTCAAGAGTTTGACCGGTAATCGGTCTGTACTTTCACAGGCATGCAAACGCGATAACTCAAAACATAAAGAAAAAAATTTATGAAATTTGGCATGTGATTTTGTAACTACAACGGTAATTCTGGATCAAATTTTGGTTACGATCGGTTGGAGAAAAAAGGCGCCCAAAATACATTTCGGTATTCCGATGCTTGTGTATTACCTGTATCTCAGTGATTTATCGCCAAAGATAGCACGTTAATAGGCTCTTTCATAACTATTGTTCGCCAATGGCATGCAGTTAATGATATATAAGCATATTTATTACACAACATGCGAGAAAACTTCGTAGAGACTATTCCGTTGGTTTCAAATAGACATCCTAATAATATGCAAAATTATCTATACAAGATTTTTTTTTTATTTTAATTGACAAATTCTATTAAAATATATTCTGTAATTTAGTTCTTTTGTCGATTTTTTTTTAAATTCAAGATAATATATTCATTTTACCAATATAAAATGTTGATATCAGCAGCAGATATTAAAACAAATCGAAATAATCCAGAAGTATGAATATAAAAGATTGCTAGGCTTAGAAAATGCATATACTATTGAAATACAACTAGAAAAATTGTTGTATGTATATGCCAGCTGAAGTTAGACAGGATCTGAAAACAAACTGTGCGAGAAATGAATGAGTACAGACTTTCGATATTTGGCCAATAGAGTTTGTATCAAGTTATAAGGGTAGCCGGCAGAAATATTCAAGAAATTCATAAAAAAATTCCCTCACTTGTATGCATCGATCAATTCAAAGTGAATCATTTTTCTTTTCTGAGTCCATTTCTTTTAACTCCTGGAGCTAGAAGAAAAAGTGGGCCTGGAAATCGAATTGAGAACAAACTGACATTCTCTTGGATCTTTTCCTAAACCTCCCTTTCGAGTGTAAAAAAATACAAATGGAAAACAAAGTTACGGGTTTTCATTCGAAACAGTGAAGGCGTTTGTTTTGAGCTTGCGTGCGATTCAGACACCGTAGACGCTCTACTCAAATATAGTACAATGGACGGTGGAAGGCAGGGGGGGGGGGATTCACAGAGTCAAAAGGAGCCAGGATAAGGGGGTAGGGAAAGTGAAGGAAAAAAAATCCTTTCCTAACCGTGATGATAAATTGAAGACGGTCGCGGTAAGATTGCCACCCTAAGCTCTGTTGAATTTTGGAGATTTTCATAAGACTGGTCGCTCAAAGACAGATACATGTTCTTCCTTCGTCTCGTAGATACTTCTTCCCCTCCTCGTTTTTATTCGGATACAGCTTACTGTTTACTAAATGACATTTTGTGGTACTATGCCAATTCATGAATCTGTTTTTGGATAGATTTTTAATGCATTAAGTATATATAATTCAAAAATTATTTTATCTTTCATCTCCTTTTTATTCATTAAACATATTTTTAATTTGCAATACTTACAAACAATACATTAGATGAAACTAATTTAATGATTTTCAGAATTCTCGTTCAAAGTTTTCTCATTTCAAAGTTCTTCGACAGTCTCCTAGATACTACTCCCCCTCCTATTATGCGCGGTCATATGGCAAATGTAGCGATGCGTGCTATCTAAATATGTAACTATATGTTCTGTATGTCATAACACAGTGCCTTTTTTAAAGCAAAATTTATTTCTTGCTCAAACATTTTGAGATGAAAAATTATGTTATTATTCGCTGCTGTTGGATATTATTGTGCAAAAAAATATGATTTAATTGTTGAACGAAAACTTTTTCTTAAGTTTCCATTTGAAAATCCCTTATTATTAAAATTACGGTCAATATAAATTCAAAAGAATCTTTTATACTGTTATTTACGTATAAAAGGGTTTTTCAATACACGCATACATTAGTTTTTTTTTAACTAACTTAAAAGCAATTAGTTATTTGAATAATAAATTAAATTAAATCTAACTAAAGTGATAAAATGTTAACACAGAATAGATTACACTTACTCTAATAACGGAAAGGAATACGAATTATTCTAATTTAAATAAGAAATGATATTAAACAAATTAAGGAAAGTTTAGATATTGAAACTAAATGTAAAAATTGGAATTATATTATCAAAGAAAATACTTAGCAAAAATTAAGCCACTATTTCAATTAAAAAAGAATAACTCCTAACATTATAAAAAACAACTGTACGGAGCTCAATGTATTTCAAACTTTGATTGGTCTGGAGCAATTTATGTTTGTTTTATGAGATTGAATTAATTTAATTACGTTTTTAAAAGTCTTTGTAAATCCTTTAAGAAATCTTTGAAACAATAAATTCACTAATGGTTTCAATAATTGTTGATTACTTAACTGCTTCTTTCGATCATTTTATTAAGTTAAATTCAAGAAAATAAGAAGAAATAACTTTTTTAACTGCATTTTTAAATATTAAGAGCAGTTTTTGATAAATAAATAAATCGTTTATGAATTAGGATTATAGGAACTTCACGAGCTGTCTCTTCTTAATAACAGAAACCGTTGTCAGCGTGTATTTTATTTGAGAGATACATGTGATCCATTTAGCATTTAATAGTTATTATTTTCTTTTTTACCAATTCAGTAATTTCAGTTCTTAAAAACTTCTATCATTTGTTACTTCTACCTTTATGCTTGCTTCATTTAGTATCTTTGGCGATGCTAACTGCTGTCTGAAATAACAGAGATCACAAATTTCTGAATGCATCATATGGAATGAATTCTTTTAGCTCTTCGATACAGGGGCAGTCTTACATTCTTACTTTTGAGTTTGAATGTCAGCGATATCGCTCTGTCCCTTAATTATTACCTAAAGAAAATTCTTTTAGAATCATAAGAGATGAAAAAAATTACTGTATTATATATATAACTACGTCATGCACTAAAAACTCTGATTCGAGTTCCTTCATGTGAAAACTTTTAACGTCCTTGGGAATCAATTTTAATTAAATTATCTTTAATTTTGTCTTGTTTAAAAATTATTTTTAACCTCTAACTAATGTTGCGAAAAAATTAATTAAAAAATGAGTTAATAAATTTGAAGGAAAGATCATTAACATCTTTTGTGCAGTTATATACGTAACGCTTTTAACGTTAATTTTTTTTTAAAGAACTGGAGATATTACTATCAGTCAACACCTTTGCATTGCAGGCATGGTTTGGTGTTGAAATACAAAAATATATTTTATTTAACTTTTTAAATAAGAATTTGATTTTCTAAAATGTCTAATCGTAGAAAGGAAGCGTCAAAATACAGATGTGACTTTTTTTTATCTTCAAAAAAGGGTGTACCATTATTTTGGGATACAATAGATAAAAAAATCGTTGATCTGGTATTATAAAAAAAGTTCGAGTTGGAAACAAGCGACTAAGGTATAACAATGAAAGTTGCCATATTTTTACTCTACCGTACTTTTCAAAGCTATTTTATAGTAAGTAACTTTATTGTAATGTTAATCGTTTATTATAAAGTTAATTTACAATCGTTTAGTAAAGGCAGTGGGAAAAAAATATATAATAACAATTTTATAATAAGAATTCTTGGGGAAATCTTGGAATTCGTAGATTTAACAAGGTATTTCTTGGCAGTTTCATGATCTTTTGGCCCTGTAGTCAGCTACGAAGCAAGTTATTTTATCATATATGATAAAATAACTCTTCTAGACTTAGTATGACTAGAATTCGTTATTAATGTGACTACAATTAGTCTAGAATTCAGTTTGGAGCATACGACGATTATTATAATATAGAATTAAATGTCAGAAAATTTCTATGCAAGAATGACTAATGGAAGGGAGGTATTCGACCTTTGGAGAATGAACCCTGATAACCCCTCCAAAAAAGAGAAACTATTTGAGGGGTGGGCATTGGGAAGATTTGATCATTTCATGATCGATACTTCTGACGTTCATTTGCTTGTGGCTCGCTACATCAAAATATTGATCAGTTTGTTCAGAAGGGGAGGCCCTTTCTATTATATTATATGGAGGGAGCAAAGGGTGCGTAGATATAATAAGAAAGGGAGACAGAGTGCTTATGCAGTGACTCATAAGTTATTTGTTGTTCGCATTAATCTATTTAAATGTAAGAATGCATTTTATACATTATTATTCTTTTTAGATAAAACGTTTAAGAATAAAAATTTTGATTTCTGAAAAGAAAGACATAAAAAAATGTTTTATAAAGTGAATTTTATTGATTTTTAGGTTTAAGGTAGGTGAAGTTCATATTAGCAAGCAAATTTTATAAATTTTTAATTAAGTACATTTTACTTTTGAAATTCCAAAAATAATTATTACATTTGATTTGCCCTTCTATACTAAGGCTCTCAAGCATTCAATCTGAAGTTGAATCGCGCAATCTACTAACTAAGCAAGTGTTGATTTTTAAAACCAAAAATATCAACTTACGCATTAATTGAGCGTTTATTTTAATAATAGATATCATTATTTTGATTTCTGACAAGCAATCTTATAAGTATTAAAATATTAAGATATCTTAGCAAAACTCAATCCACTCCCAATTGAAAAGCATTTTTAATATTCAGATAATATTTTTCTCATAGATTTGATCAAAATGAGTACTCATAGATTTGATCAATTTACCTTAGCTCCTGTCATGCAAAATAATAATTTCATCTTTTAATACTTTCTTTTTGTTTCAAGATAATAAGTTCTCACGGCGTAGATAAGTTTATGGCCACATAATGTCATGCTAATCGTTTTCAAGCTCCAGAATTGTCCACTGCAGCAATAAAGAACTTTAGCCACACTTACATCTAAAAACAGTAGAATTGTAAATAAAAAGGAAACATAATGAAAAAAAAAAGCATTAGACAGAAAATCATATCTTGAAATCTTAGTATCATTTTAAAGGTTCTCTGAATATCTAAGTTTAGGAAAATGAAATTGTGCGAAGAATTGTTATAGAAATAAAAGTAGTGAGCTTCAAAGCAAAATTTATTAAACTCAGAAACTTCATATTTTCGAAACTTCACTTTCAAAGTTGAAATATTGATAACAGATTAAAAAATATAAATTAGGAAAAAAATAGATAGTAATAATTTTTAAAAAATTAATATTTTAAAATTTTTAATTTTTTTAATGCTTACAGCATAAATAGCATGAACCTTTAGATCTATTAATCTGTTTTCCTAAAGAAAATTTACTTGAATATTTCTTTTCCATGAAAATGCAATTGTGACGCAATAATTTTTTACCAATATTATTATTTGGTAAAACATTCAAGGAAATTTTAATCAATCAGAGATAAATTTCCTATAAGAAAGGGAAGACAAAAAACCAATAAAATAATTCCTTTGCATTTAATTTTATCTTAAAATAACAAATTATTATTTTGTACAGTAAAGAACAGGATTAAATTCCATTCGAAACATTCCTTCTAATAACCACTTATCACGTTGTAATAGAAATTCACGTGTTTATTTATCTGTAGTAATTTCTAAAATACTAATGAAGGACAGCATGCTTCCAAAAAATAAAATCGATTTAAAATTATTATTTAAATTTTTAAGAAATGCCTTCTAAATTCATTTTCATTTTAATGATTTATTTCAATTTCCTAATTCCATTCTTTTTCATTGTAATGATTAATAACTATTACAATCAATATAATAATTATTTTTGACAATAAAAAACACATTCGAAAACGATGGCGACAATATCGTAGTTAGTAAGAGTCGTGTTGCGGATCTGAAATGGGGGCGGGATTTCAGGCGATTTTAGTGCCTCTAGCGGATTCTTCTGATTGGCACAGATACGATACTAAGGACGTTATATTCCGGGTTGAGTTGCTGAGTAGCTGCCAGTATTTTTTTTTTAAATATCGTTTTATAATGAATATTGTATTTTGTATTTTAAATATTGACTGTATATTGACTAATTTTACTAATTGGTTCTCTCAATGTATATAAATTAATGATCTCTAATAATCTTATGTAAAATCAATCATATTGCCGCGCTGTTGTTTTTTTAATTCATAGTATCATTTTTTGAAAATTGAAATGTTGCTGTGTGACTCGTTTCATTCCTTAAAAACCCTTTAAAAATTTCCAAAGCATTCAAATATCTCCGTTAAACGAAAGTTAAACTGTTTTGAACAATTGAAATGAATTCTAGAGGGCAGCGCAATCTCATTTAAAGTTCTGCACTCTGTTTCAATGCCAATATTTGCATAATTGGAAATATCGATTTTTTTAAAGCTGTTTTTAATATTACTTTTTATAGCAAAATTAAATAATATTTAATTTAATTAATATAACTAAAATATTCCATAACCATGGTGTAATCTGTATTGAAATCGTTTACAAACTAAGTTATTATTCAAAGGTGCCGAAATTAGAACTTGATTTGCCTTTTTGAGAAGAATGAAGGTTCATCAATTCAAAACTTTTTAACACGCTTCATTTGAGACAGAAATATAACTAAGTCATAGAAATGAATGAAAATATGTTGACAAAATTTATGAAATAGATTTAGTTTAAGGGACTAAATAAATATGGAGAGGGTACAAAAATATTCACGTATTCAATTTAACTATGTTATATGAACTCTTAAATAATATTTTATATCTGGTATTTCCCTCATAACATCTTTTTTTGAACGGAATTTTTTTACGACAAACAATAGTACGCATACATTAGAAAACATTACGAACGAATGAAGATTTAATCAAAGATAAATGAAAACAGTTACCTCGTTCTTAAATGTGATACCAATACGTCTAAAAACAGTTTTTATTCGATTTTTTTTTTTTTTTTTTCTTTTCTTTTAAAAAATTTTAAAGCAAAAAATATGTCTTCAAAATTTTTTCCCCCCCCCCCCCCTTCATGTATGCAACCTCATATTATAATGTTGATGTTCATAGTTGAAAAACTCTCTTTCATGCAAAATGCTTGATAAAAAGAGATCCTTAAAATATTAAAACTTAGTAAAGTTTAATAATGAAAGATACCTCGAAATGATTATAAATTCGACTTCAGAGATAATTATAATCAAAATCAACAAATTAACTATTAAAATCCTTTTTCTGAGAAAATGTTTTTTAATGGATTATTTTAGATAGTAGGATAAAATATTTATAAATTCATTCATAATTTTAAATCTCCGATAACCTAATATTTTATCTTAGGAAATCCTTTAAAGCATAAACACGCCTTTTCAACATATTTCCATTAATGAAATTTCGATGGCTTTACCCATAAAAACATTTTTACCAATTGGCGCATTTGATTCAACAACGGGTATTTATGATTCTTATGAAAATGCACAAAATAGTAACAAGCTGCTTTCACACAAAGTGGAGACTGTTGACGAGGGTTAGAGATGGGATTACAGCTCGAATGACTTCTCTGTGTCAAAGCTCATAAAAGACAGTGTGATTATTGTTCGTAAAAAAATCCTGAGGGAGGTGATCGCAAAGGGAGATAATGGAAATGAGACAGTCATTATTAGACTACTGATAACCAATGACCAACCATTATGAATTCGGATTGTTGGAACTAGTTTGATTTACAAAGCTTGTACAATTATTCCATTCAGAAAATCCTATAATTGGATATGTTTACAGTTCAAGGCTGTACTAAATACACTTTCTAATGGAATTAAGTATAAGAAAAACTGTGAAAGGAATTATTTGTTTGAAAAATATTAATTTCAGCAATTATGTTCTCTTCCCAAATCCTGGAAAATCTTCAAAAATATAAAAAAAAATCTTAAATAGATTTTAATGTGCAAATCAAATGCTTTAATAAAGCTTTGCTTTCTTTTCATATGTACACACACACAAAAAAAATAGTATGATAAATATTGTAAAAAGATTTTTTGAAATAATTTTTAGCAAAAAAAGCTATCTTTCAACAGAAAATATTCTTTCTTTATGGAAATATTGCAGTTTGTTTTTTAATAAGCATTTTACTGCAAATGACTCTCGGGTTTCTTTTAATCTTTTAAGTTTATTAATTTTCATAAATAATTAGATGTTGAATGCAATCTACTTCATTTAAATTGGAAGGACAGACTAAACATTCAAATCGAAAATGATTTTACTTTCTTCGTGATACGGTGATGAAAGTAACTAATTAATTTATAAGACAAGTAATAAGACTTTCTTTATATTTTAAAGTTAATAGTTGTGATACACGTATATTGTTTAACTTTGACTTTTTGTTTGTTCATATTCTAATTAGCATTAGATTAGCATATATTAAATTGAATAATAATTCATAAGTTCTTTTTTAAAAAAGGAAATTATGTGTGATATTGCAAATGCATGCAATTTTCTTTTGGTGCAATAAAATAATTTGCCTATTTAAAAGTACTCCTTATTCTTATATCTAAGCACATATTTTAAATCATTTTTATTTAAACATATAGCAAAATACTAGTTCTAAATATCGCTTAATTCGGTCATTCTGGCATTTTAGAGAATGAAAGAGCCGACTGGCTTGCAAATCAAGCTACAAAACTAAACATCATTGATCCTGTGAGCATCCCCAAATCTCACATTCGTAATGAGAATTACAAAAAGACCATTCTCTTATGGAACGAGCTGTACCCAAATTCGTCAACTGTCTCTTTAATCAAATTATTTTTCCCCACAATTTCTCAAAGGTTGAATAAACAAGCACTTTTTCAGTGATTTTCACTTAACAAAATTTCTTACTGGGACCGGTAATTTCAATTATTATCTCAAGAAATTTGGATTATCAAACACTGATCTGTGCTCTTGCAGCGTGGGTGGAGTTCAAAATGTCGAACACTTGCTTTTTGATTGCTCCAAACTTACTGAAGGGGGAAGAGATTTTATTGTGGATCTCGATGCCTATAATATTAAGTTTCCGCCTCCGCTTCATGTTTTGGTCGATCACAAAATGGCTTTCTTCTCATTCTGTAAATTTATTGCTTTTACTGTTTCAATTTTTAATTTGTTGTTTATTTTTTCCTGTTGTTTTTATCCTTATTTTTATATGTACATATTTTTATCTATGTATATAGTTGTTCCTACTTACTTCCGTAAGCCTTGTGCTGTACTTTGTGATGCACAAGGATTGACTTATTATTATTAATATATATATATATATTATATCGCTTAAAAACATTACTATTACATACATACTAAAACATTTTTTAAAAGATAATTTCAGTGAATTGCTGAGTTTTCTATCAATTGAGAATACTTTACATTATTTTCTGAATATTTAGCAAGGTGCAATCTTTCTAATCTGAAAATCACAGCATCTCGAATAAGAGATGCCAAATGTCGCCAATGTTTGACGCCAGAGAGCAGCCATGCAACAGGAAGACTAGTTACCATGTGCCCATTCGTCACTTTTGGTGTCAGCAGAGAGCCCATTACCATCAACTTGAATGACATTGGCAGACGACAGGGGGTGTAGACCCCTCCGCTTCGGCATTCCTTTTGGTCCTCCTCTTCGACCAAAGTTCAAGGATACTTTGCTACTGTTATTTCCTCTCCCGTCAACTATGTCAAAAGCGAGCAACAGATGATACAATGTAACATGTGGATGCATTTAAGTAGATGTGTTGTTGTTTTTAAAAAACTTATGATTAATTTTTTTTTTCTATTTAATACATGCTAAACAGATAAAACATAATGTTAATTAGAAATTGGATTTAAAAAACTGATTTTTAAAACTATTTGTTTAAATTTTATAGTAGGAAAAATTAAAGTACAAAATATAAAGAACGTTTCATTCTAACAAATTGATAATCTACTTTTATCTTAGTAACAAGCAGAAATCAAGAATATTTTCAGATTTGAATATCTAGTTTATTATTCCAATGGAGTATGTTGCATCCAATGTCTAATTATTTGTGAAATATAATAAACATGAATCCGAGATTCATTGCATCTAAAAGCTATTATGGATCTAAATAAGAAATAAAATTATATAGAAAATTCCGAATAACAAAAGGTTCACTTTTTTTTTTAACTTTTACTTTATAAACTTATTAAAATGTGGTCAGTAAAAATAACAATAAATAATAATATATACTTCATTTATAGTAATCAGATTTTCGAATTTTTCATTTATATGTTTTTTAGTATTAAAAAATGCAAGTTTAATGCAAATATTGTATTATATAAAGGAAGTAAATCTTTACTACAAAATATACCAATGTATTTATTTATTTAATCCTTTAATGTTTTGCAGTTAGTTAATTTAGCGGTCAAATAAGAAAATAATCGCTTTATTTTTTAAAAAATTTAATCTGATTTCAGGTTTTGAATTACTTCGCGTTATCTTTCCGCATTTAAAAATGTGGCAATATTAATTTCTGCAAAGACAAAAGGAAAGCATTTGACTTAAATTATATTTAGATTTTACTGCCATTCTATTATTACATCATTTTCCATTCCATTGTTGAAGAAATTTGAAGACATACCATGGAAAACATATCTTAAAAATTATAACATTTATTAAAATGCAAAATGTGTGTATATCTGTAATTTTTTTTATGTATTGAATATATTTAATGGAAACTAATCAAAGTTTAAAAGCAGAATTCTTTTTTAAAAAATTAAAAGAAACAGTTCATAATTAACTAGTAAAAATTATTGAGACTATTATTGTTGTTACAGTTATTTTTAATATTATGCAATAGTGGCCATAGTACTATAATCATATTAGTATTTTTCAGTCAAACTAATGACATGTAACTTTAATGCATTGATATGGATTCTTAACATCGTGGTAACAATATTAGCAAGATAATAGCACACAAACTCCAATTAACATCTATGTGACAAATCCCACCATTAAACGCAACTGCTTAATAATAATGTTCAGTTCGATTTTCTTCTTTCCAATGTTTTAGCTTTAACATGATATAGATTAATAAGTCAAAATTAACATTCATAGGGCTTTTTGTTCAATAAACAACATTCTCTTAGTGTTCAGACTGATCTTGATTGTCCTTTGAATCAGACATTTTCAGTACTTCTTTACATTTGTAATGGATCTTAAAAGTGATGATTTTGCTTTTCTTAATATACTTTTAATTAATTTGTCCTGTTTCATGTTTATTATGAATTCGATTTTCTACTCATTTTTTGTTGCATAAGAATTGTGAAATTTTGTACACTTATGTTCTGTCGATAGCAATACACTGTTTCAAAATTTCCATAATTTAATTAATTTAATTTAATTTGTCTCCCTATAAGTGGCACCACATGGTTGTGCAATTGAGGGAAAAAATTGATTTAAAATTCCATAATATTTATAACAATTAATTATGAATTAAGGATATAAATTACAAAATAATTAAAATAAAAAAATTTAAGTGCATTGGTAAAGGTTACAAAAACTGTTTTGCTAAATTTAGAAAAATTTTAGGTGCATTAAGTTTTATTTTTATTAGATCAAAGCTCTGTTTTAAAACTATACAATGAATACTTTGAAGAGAACCTCGTAACTCTGTTCAGATGATGAGGGTGATATTCGAACCGGCAACAGACATTCCACCCCATACAGATTTTAGACCATTTGATCCCCGATAACAAATTTACCCTGCACCAGGCCGCCACATATAATGGATCTTCAGTAAAATCATGTATCGATCCTACCATCAGGCGATCCTGAAGCAAAGATTATTAGCGGTTCACCATGGCCATATTCGCTGAGTAAAGATGAAATTTCGTTAAGCTCTTGTTTAAGATAAGGTGTTTCATACTAATGTAATTATAAAAATAATGTAATAAATGATTTGACAAAATATTTTATCGGTGAATAATGCATTGAATTTTTTGAAGAGAGGGGAGGGAGAGATAACCCCTCAATCAATTATCTAGCATTATGCATGAGAGTTGAGAGCCAATGTAAATCAATCGCCACTTTTCGTTAAGCTAATATGTTTTCTATCAAAACCCATAATGCATCCTAACAGTTTGAATTGTCTCACACTAGATAGCACACTTTTCAAATGATTCATTTTCAATTTTTAGAAATTGTGATGCTTAAGTCAGTTCAGAGAAAATTATGACTTCGCCTAAGATCTTTGTATTTATTTGATTCTTTTTAAAGATGAAATTTTTATTTATAAGAATAGCGAATGCATCTGTATCTGTTGGCGTTCCATGGGCAGAATGCTGCATTTAGAGCTATAAAGTTTGGCACCGATATAATTTAGAGGGTGGAATTATTTTTTCGGAATTTTAACTTAATATTTAGTTCATTAATATTTCAGTAAAATTTTTTGCGTTTTTGGTGATAAATTTCGAAAATAGTATTGCAAATGAATAATTTTTACATCGTCATAAGATTCCATATATGTACATTTCAATGCAACTAGATCAGTAGTCATTTAGTTTTTAACCCTAATTTTTAAAAAAAATTATGCATAAATTGCAACAATATTTATTATTGTTGCAATGAAATTCAAATCGTTTTCTTTGCTTCTATGAATATGATATTGCGTATTTTTTTTCTATTGTTAAAAGCGAAGGAATTAAGACCCCCCCCCCAAATCCATGACAGTTTTTTTTTTTAATTACAGGTAGTCACCTCTTTACCACAGAACTATGCCGGTTAAATAGGGAATATTGTGACTGCTGTTGTGCTCATTAACTATACAACTTTGGCATGAGAGGACAACGGCCAACAAAAGTTCAAAGAATCTTCAAACTCTTGGTAAATGGCCAGAAATCTTTTCCATTATTTTTTTTTTTTAAGTTTTTACAATGTTTGAAGTATTTTTATTTTCTTATTTTATTCCATCATGCTTTTAAGAAACAACTAACATAACCCAGTATGCTAAAAAATATTACTTATAAAGAGATAAAATCAAAGAAATTCGGTTCATTCTTTAACTTTTTTATTGGCATCCTTCAATCCACTTATTTTTCATTTAGACACGCTCACACACAATACACACACAACAACAACAATAAGAAAAACCCACTACTTTATATAAATGTTGAAATCAAATACATTTTTACTTGAGAAACAAGAAAATGTAGATACTTTATTAGAAAATGTGTTGTTAGATGCTAATAATAATATAATAAATGACCTTTTGTTCATGCAGTTGTGAAGTCATATGTATTGACTCATATGTTTGACACAATACACCGAACTGGAGTAAGGTTACTAAAATAAAAAAAGCTTGTATGTCTAAAAGGCGGGTATCCAATCAAAGCTATTCATTATTCTTCAAATATTATTTTTCGAATTTATATCCATATATTCTTTTACATTCATATAAATTTTAGATATTTATGAATATAAAAAGAAATTATATGAATATTAATGTATGATAAATAAACAACGGTGCCCACTCTAGAAAAACTTCTAATATTCCTGTTTCGACGAAATTCTCTTCCGTGAATTTTGAAATTTGGCAATAAATCGGAACTAATTTAAATAACTAAAATCACTAAAAACATTGAAAAACAGAAATGTTTCCGTAAAGAAAAAAAAGAAAAAAGAATGTAAACAAATTCAGCAATGGGAGTATTACTTGTTATGATAAGAGTGGTTCGAAAATTTGATTCCTTTTCGTATAATAATAGTTTTATTTATTTTATAAAATCGCGGTTCTAGATCTAGATTCTTAACATGATCTTCTCTTTTTTTGCTCAGATGTAAGAAAGTTAGAATCTCCCTCCAGCAGTTTATTGAGGACTGAAAAAAAAAGTGTCTTCGACCCCTTTCATTACTGTACTTCAATTTGATTTGAAACAAAAAGTAAGAAAAATATCCCCATTTCAAAACCCAGCCGTCTGTATCTTCTTTATCACATAGTAGAGTGACTTGCTTTAGCAACTTTGATAAAAAGGGACACAATTTTGCAACTAGTCAGTCGAGGGGAAATTTTTAAGCGAGGAGTTTTAAAGGAAGGGGAAAAAACGCATTTTCTGTTTCTGTGGAGCGAAAATTGCTTCGCGAAAAAGACAAAAAAAGGAGGGAAGGAGAGTCGGCATGGGAGGGAAAAAAAGTAAAATTTTTCTAAGTAAAGAAAGAAAAGAATAAGATAGAAAAGAGCAGAAAAGAAGGGACCACCGAATATCCGAGTTTTGAGCTTATCAGAGCGAAAGGATGAAGGGAGAGGAGGAGTCGGGGGTGGCTGCAGCCAATCAAATTCGCTATACCACGTAACTCTCTCTGCCTACTCGTCTTGAAAAATCTGGAGCGGACCAGGGACAGATCTCCCCCAACATATATCTGGGCCACTAAATTCAGTTTTCAATGGATGCAAAATCTACGAAATGCGCACAATTCCTAATATTCAATTATAAAAGTTTATTCACTGAAAAAAAACATAGTGAAATTTTATCAAATATATTAATATATGCTTATTTTTTGAAAATGCTTTGAAAACTGTTTCTAAAAATGCTAATAAATAATATTTATTTTAATGTAAATTTTTGCTTGAAGACGGATTTTTTAAAACTCTGATAAATATATTAGTGTTTATTTTATTGAAAATAAACCTAAATAGGATTGGGAGACTTAGAGGTTTCTAATATATTTCCAAAATGTTTGTTAGAATCAACATAAATATGATGCCATTGAAAATATATCCAAAGAAACAAATTTAAGATATTAATGAATAACTTAATATTAAAGGGCTTTATAAGCGGATTTCGCGAATTTTTATTTATTTAAATTCAAATCAGTGAAATTCCAATTTTCTTGCACATTTGTAAAAAAAATATTTACTATGATATAAATATATAAAATGAAATGCATATCGTAGTAAAGCGTAATCTAGGTATATGCATTATATGTATTTTAAGTGGTTTTGCAAAGAAATATAGAAAAATTTTATGTCAAATCAAGAAGGGTTTACAATTTTCGTTTATTTGGATTATTTTTTCATTTAAAACTTTAAAAAAGTTATTAAAATTCTAAAAAAACTTTTAAAAAGTTATTATTATTCTATTAAAAAGAATAATTTCTTTATTCTGAAAATATTGAAGGTCATGCATTTTTTATTACATAACTTTCAGTAGGACTTCATAAACAGGATATATATTATATGGCTAAAGTAAGGCAAAGTGAAAGCTGGTGACTTATCGAATGGATAATGGAAAATCTCACCAAATTAATTTTTGAATCTTTGAAAGATAGAACAATATTACATTAAAACAGATAGAATAGTTTTGAGACAATTGTTTCCAATATTATCAAAAAAGATTTGTATGGAGAAAGCAAAACTGATCTGAAATAATTCGATGTTTATTATTAAAATTTATGCTTGCGGCTTACATTAATTACAAAGAAAAAAAGTCTGATTTATGAGACAGTATAAAAAAATCACTCGCATGCAAATGCCAAATGGAAAAAGTGAAAACTAGATTAGCAACAACAGCTTAAAAAACAATACTGTTAGCCCCCATCCGGTCAAGTAATAGAGGTTATTGGGGGAGGGGAGAAACGTTTGCACCTCAAGCAGCATCTCCCTCTAGCGGGAGGAAAATGCAACTTTCGAAACAGAATACATCCATGGAGATAGTTTTCGCAATTAATGCGCAATACAGTTCCCAATTTAATTTATTGAAGTTTAATTCTAAAATAGATATGATGGTAAGCAGTAACAATTTCAGTATTAAATAAAAATCTGATAGATAAAAAGAAATTAAAATAGATGAAGAAATAAGTCTAACAGTTTTGAAATAGATTTGGTTAATACATTTAGAAATGTGAAAGATATTTAAAGTATTGAGCTCGCTCATTTCTGATATAAGTTAGAGCATATTAAATGTATTCAGAATGTACCATAAATAAAACAAAATTTTTACCCCTGTATATTTACTATTCAGCTGAGTAGAGTTACATTTTGTTTATTTATTCTTTTGAAAGATTACCGATTTCTGCTTGGGAAACGAATGATAAATCATAATTAGATCACTCTTATTTGATGTTTTGTTTTTTAAACATAACAGGAAGTCATAGCCTCAAAATATATTTAATATGTTTCGCAATCCAAACAAACATTTTTGTTGCTGTTGTTGTTGTTATACCTTTCAATAGATTTAATATTTTTCATATCTTTTTGCTACACTCCTGCATTCAAAACTTACATAATGAGTTTTCATATTAGACAAAAGATTAAAGCTTCTTAACTTCTGCTCAAAAAGTACTCATCCTTTAAAAGAAGGATGAAAATAATCTTATTCATTTATTACCCGAATTTTAAAGTGTAAAAAACATTGTAATTATACAATGGACTTAAACAGAAAATAAAATCTCAATTGATACAACTGAAAAAGTACTCAACTTAGCTAAGCATTATATTTTGATTTAACAATATTCTCCCAATATTATGAGGATATTAGGACATAAATTTAATCGGGTAGCTAAAAGTCAAACATTCAGCAGCTTTTCAATAGCAGTATTCAAAAGAGAAAGGTTACTAATTTTATACAATCACTTTACAATGATCGGTTCTAATGACTGTTTTTTTAATCTGGTTTTCATAAAATATTCTGACATTGGAAATCACTTTAACTATATGTTTATTTTTTTAATAAATCCTTTGAATGGATTTTGACGTTTATTTTGAATAAATACTTTGAATGGATTCCGTCATTGATTTTGTTTAACGCTCAAAAAGATGAGTATTTGACGCGAAAAAAAACTGTTCGAAAAAAGGAAAGTTCGAAACAAGTTTGAAAAATATATTGAGTGAACCCTTTTGTCACACGTTATGCGTTCATCCGCCATTTAAAAAAATAAAAACATTAGGTGATTTTATAATAAATAATTCAATCCAAGAAAGAAATAGGCTTGCAAACGGTTATTAATTGATTATATATCTTAAATTGTTAGTTTTATAAACTCATTAAGTCTATTGCCTATATTTCTTTATTTCTATCTATACAAAGTTTATTAAAATAATTTTGTTTCCATTTTTTAAAAATATTTATTGGAAATGTGCTCATGATAATTTATACCTTATATCATAACTGAAATGAATTTTTTAATTTAATACAATATTTGTTATGCAACATATTTATTAACATACTTAATCATGCAGAAAATCATGTTTATATGTGTAAACAATCACTATCAAAATGGTTTTACTTGATTAACGTCCTTTTTCGAAACTATAAGAATATCCTTTACAGATGGAAACAGTGGAGACATAAATGAGCTAATACCCATTCAGAAAACTTCCAAACCACACCAACATGATGGTGTTTCACTCCTGATGGCAACAATAACTTTTGTCAGATTCAGTAAAGTAGTGAAAGTTTGTGGTGCCTTTGGGAGAAAAAGAAATCATATTGAAACCTCTCGAGTACCTTACAATAGATATATAGCACGTGGGACAAGGTTTTGTTTCTCCCCTGCTCGTCATATTTAGCTTTAGCCGATTACATAATTGCATTAATATTTTATCTCCTTGTGACCTGGAGCTTGAAAATATGTACTCTCCTTTTCTCTCAATCGCTACGGCTTTAACCAAGTCCACATGCACGAAGGATCTTGGATGGATTCGGATCTCGAACCAGTGATTCTTTGATTTCGAGGCCGTGAATCTTTCACCAGGTCAGTGCAGTCGTTAATGACAAATTCAAACGTTTTGAACTGAAATACAGTATTAAGAACTGAATCTATATTTATTTATTACAAGAAGGCTACTTATTGCGATTTTCATAAAAATTAGAAGACCAAAATTTTCTCTTTCGTTCTGTAAAGTAGTTTTTGTTAGGTATTGTACTACACCTAAAGAGAGATTCCTAGTGATTGAGATAACATCTATTGACTACTAACGCATTTTTTTCACTAACAATTCAGTTTTGCGATTTAAACTATTTGAAAGAAATATACTTTTATTATTGTTATTTTGCTTGAACAGGAATTTTCTATAAGGTGCACTACACTGAATCTGAAAAGATTTCCAGGTTCTGAAATAATTTTTCTCCGAATGTACAGATGTATTCATAAAAAGAAACTTTCTGGGCATTCTTTCACGGTCTCTACTAGAAATATAAATGTTTCAAAGGAGCTGGTCAAGAAAATATATTTTTTGACACTACGGCAAGTGATCTGCAAACAATTGTGCAAAAAGTATTGCCTAGTTTTTTAGTTTATAATTTTTCATTAACAATAGTCTTAATTAAAAAATAAAAAAAGTGACATAAAGGTGATATCAAAAGATTAAAGCAGAATTATAAAAAAGATTAAATTTCCTTTACTATCGATATTAGAATATTTCATCATTTTTTCTCCCCTATAGTTTCCAAATTTTGCTTGATTTATTATTCATGTTTTTTGGGACAAAGTGAAGCCCTTGCTATTACTACCAACAAAAAAATGTTTTTAATATGTTGAAAGGATTAACTTGATTTTGCATGTCTTCTAATTTTGATCCGTTTAAATTTATTTATATATTTTATTAAAAAAAGACTAAGTTTTAGGTTAAATGTATGTGATTCTTTATACCTACACAAATGCGTTCCCTCTCGTGAGTTCATATTTGGCTACTTAAAGATACACTGACTCTCCTAAAAAATCATATAAATATTAATAATATATATAACAATTTCATAAGCAAAAACGTACAATTTTTCGACTACATGGAATTTCATGATTATCTTTCATTAATACGATAATTAATTAAAGATACGACGCGATAATTTTATTTTTTGCAATCCAATTTTAATTAAAATTATTGTTTTAATAATTAATTGTTAAAAAATAATTTTAATAATTAATCATTCTATCAATCATCATAATTATAGCTACTCAGAAACTGATAACTCTTCTTTGATATTGGAACACAATGTAAACTTCACGAGATTGTATGTGCTGGGTAGTTTCTCAGCATGTGCATTAATTGGACTTAGTGATTGTGAGAAAAGCATGACTGGTGAGGCTTGCCTCAAGCCACTAGACATGCTTTTCTCACAGATTCAAAAGATGTCTAAGAAGAAAAATTCCTCTAGAAAATGTCTAAAAAGAATAATCCTCTAGTAAAAATAACACGCATTATTACCATAGTAGAATTTCGATGAAGATATGGTTAAAATGTGTAGGTAGCATTAAACATCCACTACACTCACCGTATCGTGATGGATTTTTTTGGAGGAGGAAGGACACATGAAATATATTATTAACAGTTCAAAACCAATTACAATATACGAAATAAGAGAATCCATCGAGATAGAATAGACGGGAACGTCAATTTAAATCCTCAACGTCAAATCCTTGACTTCATTTGCACTTCCAGCACTAACGAATTTGCCAGCATTATCTGGGCATCAGCAGTACAAGACAAAATGCCACATGCATACAAATTAATTTTGGTTCGAGAACTTTAATATTTGGTATTAATTTTTTATGAAATAGACATTCAAACTGTGTGTCATTTTGGAACACTTTATACAATTCTATTAAAGCAAAAGACAAACAAATAATAATGTAAATAGAGAATAAGCAAAAATATCACCAATCATGGCTAAATGCGTATTAAAAATTTGGCAAAATTATTCAACAAAACAAAAACTTTAGGATACTTTGAAAAAAATTCAACATCACGATTTATCTTTGCAACGGTTAAACTCACCAAAGGCCAACGACTAACCGAGCTGTTCCAAATTTTCTTTATCAACAGTAAAATGTAGTTCGAAAATGAAGGTAGATCCTACTCTCGCATTTTACTGTTTGCAAGTTTTCTATTTGTTCCTTACCTTTTAAAAAACGAAATAAGAGAAATAAAGCAAAATCCTGAGGGATTTTTTAAAATGCAACGAGCTCAGTGTCCGTAAAAATCGTATTGAAGCAAGAGGAGGGAAAAAAAAAAGAAAGAAAAAGTCAGCAAACCAGCCAGCAATTTGGTTTTATCTTATTTCACTGTTGCCCGAGGATTCAGATGATTCTGTCATCCACAGCTAGTATGGAAAAGAGCAAGCCGGGTGGGAAAGGGGTGCCGTCCCCCTTGTCTAATGGAAGGAATGGAACCCTCCCTATCCAGTCACCTGCAACTGTTAGAAATATAATTGATGCATTTCGAGCTTCTTCATATAGTTTTCTTTCCCCTCCGAACTTCAAATCCTACCCTTTAGTCTTTCGGTACGTTAAAATTATTCTTTCAGTTCTGCCATTAAGCACATTTATGCATAGAATCTCTTTTTTTCCATCTCCTTTTTCGAATTTTGTTTATTTATATGTCTTAACATCGCGTCTCTTCCAGAGATGTCCTCCTCCCACCCTCACCAGTATCATTTTTCTCAAATTTCTTTTTCCGTTTAAATTTATTTAAGCATTTCGACTCCGGATGCAGAATGCTTAAGTACTGATCTCTAAAAAAATTGCTGTATGATTTAACACTCTCAGTTTCTCTTTTCCCTTTTCCTTTCTTTAATATATATGGAGTTTTTATTATTATTTTTTCTTTCAATGAAAACGGCCTTTATTTGATGATCATTTTAAAGATATTTTTTCCCCTCATTTCGACGATTCCTGCTTTCTCTCATTCTCGGAGTAATATGGAACGGAACATTGTAGTGTATAAATAATAATAAAGGGGGAGAAGTAAAAATCCTGATGGAAGTTCTTGAATCGTCGAAGAAAATTCCCTTGTAATTCATATACGGCAAACTTTTTTTTTTCCATTTTCGGGATTTGGAAAAGGATAGAAAATTCGGAAATGGAAAAGCCCGAAAAAATTTGTTCAAAGAGCCTTTAGTAGGCTGAATTATAGAAGAAATACATTACTCTTCTGGAAAAGGTTTTTCTTTGAGATTCGTTACCCCTTTCTATTTTGTAACGGGAATGAAATGAATATTTGGATAAACTGTAATTTGAAACTTTATTCTCCTGGTTTATGCTTTTCTTTTCTCAGTGATTGCAGTGGGAAAGATCTCTGGTATCCCTCGAAATTTAACTTCTCATATCAACATCCGTGCCAAGAGATCACAGTATTATAGTAAAATGCAAATGATAAATATTCAGATGATAAATAATCATGATTCAATGCATGGACTTTTTTAAAGAATTTTATTGAAAATGTGAAATGAACTTGTCATATTAAATTAATTTTAAGAAGCTACCTGGGCTATGGGGACAGCAAATTTAAAGCAAGGCGTACTACAGAGATTCCGTCTATAAACTGTCCTATATTTAACTAAAAGATTTACTTTTTAAAATCTTTTTTTTCTTTGTTCATCGAATAATTCCACCATGTATGAAAAAGATCTAAGAGAAGCATAAATATGCATTACAAATAAACCACTTTGTAGGTATTTTGGGGTACCATTACAAATATACCAGAAAAATGCTATATAACATTTCTCTGTACTACATAATGTTGGATTCTTTGTCTTTATCTGGCACTAGTTTATTAGCAAGATTTAATTTTAATTATATTAACTTCCCATTCTGAAACTACACAGGGTTAATTAGGGTAGAAATATTTTAATTTTCAACTTCAATCGGGTGACAATGCCAACACCTTAGTAAGAATTTCCACTCTAAACTTCTGCACTCCACCAATGAGAGAACGTTTGATGAATGTAATCTCAAATAACATATGTAATGGGCCCGTATAAATGGCTGATCTTTGGTGAAATTGATTATTGGATTCTGTATACTATGGTTTAGAAACCGAAGCTCAAGTAGAAAGAAAAAAAATTCTATACATTGAAACATTTGAATGGTAATATGACATTTGAAGATATACTAAATAGTAAAACCCTCCTTTCATGTAAAGAAATAACCGAAGAAAATTATTATAATTAATAATTATTTTAGATAAAAATTTGAAAATCTTATTTAGACTTTATATCATTATTATTTTATTATTTTCCGTCTTTAAATGCAGGAAAAGAAATTTCGAAAATGAAAACTCTTTTAGGAAACTTAAAATATTTTTTAATTTGAAATAAACTACTCATAAGCGCTGCAACGCATTGTTTTGCTCGTTCATAATGACATACCATTGTCCTTAAAAAAGAATATGCACTACTTTCTCTCTTGTTGACATTTTAAAAGTATGTTTTTAAATTATCAGTACTAACAACAATAATAGAACACGCATTAAAATTGATTGAAATCATAATTTCTAAATTTCCTTAAACTTAATATAATAATTATAAAATGGTTTATAGAATGTCTTATATACGAACGAGCATATAATTACATATTTTTTACTCTCAGTGCTCTTTTCTCTGACATTTCATCGTCAAAACCTGTTTCACCAGCATCAGCAATAACTTGGATGCAGTGATTGATTTTCGTGACTCTAAACTGATAAACTTTGCTTCAAAAAAATAGCTTTTTGAAAACATTTATTTACTAATATGTTGATATCGTTCATAAGATTCTAATAAACAATTAGTCTACAAAAACTGTAGATAAACTAAAGATAATGCACTTTTCGTAGGTTTTATAATTTTTATTATTAACTGTTTATCTGCTGATATCGCCCAAATTTGTCATAGCATATCGGATAATATTCTCAAAATAATATTAATTTTAGGGTAGCTTTGAATTGATGTTAAATTGCAGTATAAAACTAACAAGTACTTTACTTTCAGAATTTTATTTTCATCAAAAATAATCTGAAAGAGTTTTAAAGTTCTAATAATTTAATTCATACTTTTTGTTATTGTTTTTCAATTGATTCTCCACATTGTTCAGGTAAATAGTAAGATCTTCAAATATTATAGTTTTACTGAATTAATTGAAGGCTGTGAAATTTTTAATATAACAGTTATACGATGGGAAGAAGTATATTTAAATGCCCTGGCTTTCATTACAGCCATATTTATAAAAAAAACGAATAAATAAATAAAATCTCAGCCCACTATAACATGATTCAGATATTTCTCTGAAGCTTTTCTGGTATGTCACTGAATGATTCCCTAACTTAGAACTACAATTTTTTTTTAATTTCATATTTAAATTAGTTCTCTGGGAAATAAATCAAAACCTTCATATATTTATTCTTTTAAGAACTTTAAATTATTTTTCAACAGTTCATACATGAATTAAGAAAAAATATTGAAATCCTCTCGGTCTATTATCTGAAATTACGAGTATTAAATATGTCTCCTTGAAATGAGGATTTATATAAATTTCTATTTAAATGTAATGTTTTTGAGCATCATCTTTTTTTTTTACTCTTTTAATTTTAAAACATTGCAGAGAAATTTAAATGATTCTACTAAGTCCTTTCCAATGAAACAATTGTTATGAAAAATGAATGCCAGTCAATACAATAATCAGAGGAAAAACTGTCCTTTAGCAGTTGTAGAAAATACAATATTGTCAAATTGGCCCATATTGGAATAAAGCAATAGCAAATAAAGCTCATAGTTATTGTAATGATTATATATTTAAAACCAATGACGGATTTAAGTGTTTTTTTTTATTATTATTCAGGCATGATATAGAAGCAGGAGATAACTCACAACACAAACATTTTGTAAGAATTCAAAAACATGATATAGGAGTAAATTTTCAAAACGTCTAATAGCCTCTTTGAAAATTTTGCAACGATAGAATTTATTTAGTTGCATGTGTGAGACTTGACAGGAAAGTTTTATAAATTTATTTGTCATCAACTTATTATATTAACTTTTGAGAAATAATGTATCCGAGAGAGAAAATTGAGAAGAAATAAAGAAGATTTGCAATGCTGAATTTTTTAGAAGCTGTCGGATAAGATCTTTACCTTGAAGAAATTCTATTTGCTTCTCATTCGCTCAAGCAATATTACTCACCGCTGAAAAAAAGATAAAATACATGAAGTCATCAGAAAGCAAAATAAGTGACGGAATCGCATCTTTAGATAAATTGTCGGCTGGGATGAAATAAAGTGCACAACAAAAAAGAAGATAAAAAGCAAACCGAAAAGATATATCGACCAGAAAATATGCAGATGCAAGAGTAACCCCCTCCACCATTCGATATTCTTTCCTAACTGAAACTTAGTCCAATCTGTATGTGAGGGGGGGGGGAGCAAATACCAATACATAATTCGATATTTGCATTCTTTTCCGTTCTGGCATTCCTCTTTCTTTGGGTGTTACATTAGTGTTATAGATAGAATAGAAAGCGGCTTGAAACTGTATGCATATTGGAATCCTGCCGAAACTCTGACTGATCGTTAGAAGCGAGGGAAATAATACCTTGACTGAAGCTTTTGAACTTGCAAGTTCGAGCTGATATTGCATTTCGCTATTTCTAATAACGCACACATGGAAGGAAATTCGAAAAGTTGATTGATTGTTCCCGGTTACAATATGTATTTATCGTCAAAAATCAATACCTCCCCGCTTCTGACAAAGCTCCCTCCTCTCTGGACCCCTCCAGCCTCCTATTTCATCGACTAGCCGACGGTTAACGATGCCAGATTCCTAAACAGATAGTTTCCGTTCGGAGGTATGAGGATTGGGGTATGGAAGAGAAAAGTGAAACGGACTTTTCAAAAATTTCTGTCATTCCATGTTTTATTTAATTTCGAAACTCTATTCATTTTGTTTTGGCATTTTCTCTCTTTTGTTGCATTGTCTATTTGCGTTTTGGATGGGAAAAGTACGGAAATGCTAGTCTCCCTCTGTGTTGAAGGAATCGTCTTTATTATTGTTCTCCAAAAGAAATATGTTGACTACACATTTAAGCAGTAATCAACTAGTTTCCCAAGTGATGGTGTTTCAAAAAGGACTTTTTGTAGTCTATCCTCTTCACAGTATTTTTTCCCCTTTCAGTTCGATGCATTAATGGAAGTTTTAATATAATTACGAATTACATAGCTGGATTCGATTTTTAAAAATGCTTATAATTCAGATATTGAAGGATCAACTCAATTAAGCGATAGGAAGAAAATATTACGCAATGCATGAATCAACTTGTTACGGTTATATCTTCTCTCTCTCTTTTTAGTGTCGATTTTTAAAGCAATGTTTCATAAGCTTCTTCCATATATTTTCACTTTCAACAGGAAAAAAACAGGGCGATTTTGATTTCTGCAATGATTTTGAAGTCAAAATTTTTTTTATTGAAGAAAGGAAATATTCTTCAATAAAAAGAAGTTATATTTATTCAGTTATTTACCAATTTTAATAAAACGTTTTGAATGAAGCATTTTTGATTTTTAAAAATGCTTATAATTCAGATTTTGAACATTCAACTCAATTAAGAGATAGGCAGAAAAACTCTAATATGAACAAGCAATGCTCTCTAAGCAATGAATGAATCAACTTGCTAAGGTTAGCTCTCTCTCTCTCTCTCTCTCTCTTTTAATGTCGACATTTAAAGCAACGCTTCATAAACTTTTGACATGTATTTTCACTTTCAACAGGAAAAAAAATGCGCGATTCTAATTTCATTAAAATAATTCTGTAATGATTCCAAAATTGGAAGTCTTGGATTATAAGAAGAATTTTACTTTAAAGAATCAAAGATGGAAAGTTGTCCAATCTTTGAGGGAAAACGGAAAGTTTGGATTTTACAAGATGAATCCTGAAGCCAAGCATTAAGTGTCCGTACTAGGAGGGAGTGCGATTCCTTTATTTTATTTTTAATTTTAGCAGTATTAGTTATTTCTGAGATGTGGAATTTATGACATTTCAAACTAGTTAATTTATGACTCACTTAAACATTCTTCCAATTTTTTGAATTTCGTGACGATTTTCTTTAAGACCAAGCTTTAGAAACAATTCTAAAAGCATTGCAATAAAGTTTAGGTTAGACATTTTCATTATGCTAAATATGCAAATGAAATTAAGGAATAAAATTTTTTTATCGATTCTCTATTCCTTTATAAACACAATATTACTTTTTCAAAATTATATAAGCTTTATAATAGATAAATAAAGTTACATTCTTCTGTGTCCAGATAGAGACCCAGAATATTTGATAAAATACTGCAAAGAGAGTAAATTTAATATTGTGAAGTATTATAAAACAGTATTATTGAAGTATTATAAATATGAATGGCAAAATAAGGAAAATATTTTTCCTTCTAATTATTCATTTTAGGACTCTTGATGCACGTCAATTGCACATTACCTTTAATCCGAACCTGGCTTATTGTGAAGAACCTACAGAATGAACTCAAGGTAAAGATACATGATACTTACAGAGATGTAACTTTAAACAGTAACTTAACTTTACAGAGATGTAACTTTTATAAAAATAATCGCTAAAACAATTAAATCTATATTATAAAAAATAACTAACCTTTTTCATTTCTGCACTTGGTGTTTCAGAATGTGAGTTTCAGATTTCTTAAGATAATGATAATC
>JAPMOR010008008.1:66587-82188 GCA_026543865.1 Argiope aurantia | reverse complement strand
TCTGTATATATATATATATATATATATATATATATATATATATATATATATATATAATTTTTAATAAAAAATAATTAATATAACACGAAAAATACACATTTAATTCAAAATGTCTTAGATCTATGTTTGAAGCTTTAAAGGTACTCCAGAAATCATTCATTCAGCAAGTGTTCTAGCTTTCGTTGGGTCGATTAATCGATGAAGAAAGAAAAGAACCGAAGAAAGCTGTTTCATTTAGTAGCAAATCGATTGTCCTTCATCGATTCATCCTCATGAAAATCCATCCATCATTTTCTGGGACAATGATTTCCGTGCATCATTTTTAATGACTTTGAACAAAGATAAAAAAAAACATGTTTATTTTTCTGAATAAGAATTATTAACATGCCTTTTATAAGTTTAAATTAACCGTCTCAGGACAATAAAGAATGTTCCAGAAGTTAATTGATCACTTGAGAGATTTTTATAAATAGACCAGAAGCAAAGTTTGTAAATGCTATTTTATATGAAAATACTTATTGTGCGATGTGAAAATATGTAGTGGAAAAATATAAGATACTTAAAAAGTATTGTGTTAAGTATGAATATTTCTTTTATGACTAGTAAAAAAAGGGCATAAAAAATTATTTTTGTTTCTTTATAAATTAGCCATTTTTGTTGGTCAGATGTTTTGCTAACAATAGAGACTATATTTCCTTTCATGCATGACGTTATATTCCTTTATTTCAGTGCTTAAAATATTAAAACTTCTAATCACAAACATAAAATATCAGACCTTTTGTTTACAAACACACCGGATTGTTTTATTATAGTCTTAAAATTGTTTTGTTTATTGTGTACGTAAGCTTCTCTAACGGTGTCAACTGATTTAAAGTATTTGTCCATACCATATGATATCTAATTGCAGATTTATACTGCATACAGTTACCGCATACATTCCCACTTTATAGAAAATATAGAATTTATTCCAACATTAAAAAGTACGAAGTATTTTATGTCCAACGTCACTTTAGCTTGATTAAAATACACTGTCAAAGTTAAAAAAAACAGTTAAAATAATTTAACTTTCAGAATATATCTAATTATATTTAATAGAACATATTATAATATGAAAAAATCCACAAAGTATTTGATGATGTACAGTTAAATAAAATTATGATTTTAGAGAATAATTCAAAAATATAATTACAATCTTCATTCATTAATTTTAAACAGTGGAAATATAATAAGCAATTGAAGTTATTTTTTTTTTAGTTTTAAGTTGTAAAAATGATTTTAAATAATATTAAAATATTATCTAAAAATTACTTAATTTTAAATAACATTACAATAAGGAATTTAAAAAAAAGAATTCTAAGATTCACATTCAAAGCTTCAAAGGTACAGTTCAACAACCTTTGCTTTTACTTTTGCTTGCTCTAAATGTTTCCCTTGTAGAACGCGAACACAGGCATTCTGAGCTTCCTTAGTAGAGACAAATAAGATTAAGTTTCCTTAGTAGAGACAAATGATATTAAGTTTCCTTAGTAGAGACAAATAAGATACATGTCGAATTTGAAATTTATCTGACTGATTTAAAAAAAAATAAATAAAAGCATATATCTTACATTTTATTTATTGCAACATAGTTATATCTTCTTGTAGAATACTATTTCGAGAAAGACTTTAATTTTTGTGATTGTGGTTAGTATGTTTGTTACACAAATGTTATATGTGGCAATTAGAAACAATATACATGTATATTTAAAAAAATCAAATGCGAATCTCGTACCAGATACCTAGAGCCTACATTTTAAATAATTGGTTTTTATAATAAAATAAAATAAACTCAGTAAAAATTTTAAGTAGGCAGCATTGTGGCGACTTCAGGTCACAATAATCCGTAAAAAGGAAAAATCTGGTTCACGTTTTCCCTATCCGATAGGGGGTTCAGTCATTCTGGATTTAAAAAAAATAGTCAATTGATTATGGAATCGATAAACATATATTAAAAATAACTTAAAATGTTCTGGAATAATTACCTGTATGTATTTGATGTTTTTTAAGTCGAAACCCAGTTGTCTAGAATCCGTGTAAAAGAGTGTAAATTTTGCATAAAATGGGATAAACAAAAAATAAAATAAAAAAAGATGAAATGACTGACTATTTTGAATATGCAACCACAAAAATGTGAATTTGAAATGGATTTATTACGTAATTATTACGCAACATTAAAACATGTTTTGCCATAGTTATAAAGAAAAAAATGAAAGCTACTTAACAGAAAGTAAATATGTTGTCATCTTCATGATTTTTATATTTTTAATGTAATTGATTGTGTTCAATGAAAACATGTGAATTACAATTTTGAAATATGATTTACATAAAGACAAACTCAATATATTATTTTGAATTTTACCAAACACTGTGTACTCATTTTATTTTTGTGAGTGAAGACAATTATTCGCAGTGGGAAAAATTTCTTTTTGCATTTGTTCCAATTTGAGATAAATTGCTTGTTGGATATATTAAGATATCTTAAGGTACAACAGTGTCTGAGTTAAAGATACTTGATTGCCCTAGTTTATTAGAAGATGCCTTTTTTCAAATAATTCCTAAATAGTTTTGTTTCTAAAATATATAAAAAATATCTAATATCTTATTTGAGTTTCGTAAAATGCATAAATTTTCGTTTATGTTTATACACCATATAAATACTGATAAAAAAAATAGAAATTCGTTTCTTATTAGTAATAAGCCTTTCAAAATTTAAAAAAAAAAATCTGATTTTTTTTCTTTTTTTCTTATTCTTTAAAAAAAAATTTTTTTTTGGCTCAATTCAAATTGAGGTTTAATAATATAATGAAAATAGTGTTTTTGAATAGCATTTTGTCATATTATTTAAATTCAATTATTTTTTTTTTTAATTTTTACTTATTTTCTTCTTTTCAACCTTAAAATTCGTTATTTCTTAAGGTGTACGTACACACTAGACGAGTGTTTTTTTTTTAATTTTGACTTTAAAAATCCAGTTTTTTCACCTTAGATCATTAATATATGTTTAAACTCATTTCAGTGAGAAAAAAATCATATTACACTAATTATTAATTAATTAAATAATATTTAATGAGCTAATTAGCCTATTTTTTGAAACATGATATGTTAAATTCTAATTGGTACAGACACGCAATTCTAGTTGGAAATTAAGTCTAATATTAGTCTTTATGTTGTCTGCCTCAAACAAGTTATAAAAATATATAGTTTTTTTGAATAATTTTTTCATTAACGATGAATAGAAAAAGCGTGATTTTCTCTGTAATTTTAACTTTAAAATAGCTATTAAAAATATATTTCTATAAATATAACTTTGATTGAGACACAAAACACCCACTGTTTCATTCAGATTATTTTGATATATAAATAATTGTATTTAGTTAATTTCTTGTTGCGTTATGATTGTTTAAATGAAGCAACATAGTGGAAAAATATCATTATTCATAAAATGAGATTTAAAAAAAAACGAAACTAGAGTGAAAATACCTCAAGAAAAATAATTATAACTCGAGAAATATTCCGCATATTGATAACATCTTGGTATCGTTAGAAATCTAAAGGATCAGAGAACAGTTTGAAGTAATAAAAGAAATTCGATATTTTGAACGATTTTCGAAGTTTCAAGTATGTACGTACACCTTAAAAAGGTCAAGTAGCGTTAGTTAAGGGAATAAAATTCAGCTTACTTATTATAAAGTATTAAATAAGTTTGGTAAATATAAACCTGTATGTAATGATTGAATATACAAAATGTATAAAACATATCACGGTTCTAACACATCAGGAAAAAAGTATAAAATCAATTTCAAAATTATTTATACATTCCAGAAACAAGCAAAGTTAAATAAAAGATTTTAAAATAAATTTGAACTTAAAGCATGTCCTTGAATTCGTAATATGGAATCACAATTTTATACTGCTAACTACTATTAACGATTTGTTCAGACATCTACAAATTTAAAAGAAAACGTTTAAAAACATTTTAAATAAAAAAAAAAAATTTGTTTTTTTTCTGAAAAACTTCTGGTGATAGAAAACAAGTATCGAGACATTTTCAATTATTCAACACAGAAGAGTTTTTTCAGACACAAGCTCTAAGAATTTTAATTGCTTTCGAAGGATTTAGGAAAAGACGGCAAGTCAATTACCCAACTAATACTTGAGCCTTAATTACGAGAGCTTGGATTAAAACGAATGTCCTAGGAAATTTAACAGTTAGTATCCTTAATTGTGTCTAACGATATAGAATAACATTTTAAAAATTCAAAACTATTTGAGAAAAATTAAATGTAATTCAGAAGAAACTGTACTTCGGTTTAGGATTTGGAAAGATATCAGTTCAACAAATCTTGATAAATTTATTTTCATTTAAACACGCTATCAGGAAATTACTGATTGAAAAATTACAATAGGTAGAAAAAGCGTCGAAAACCAAAGGTATATCTGATTAAAACTAATAACATTATCAGTTAAAAGCAATATTTTTAAATAAATTTAAACACAAATCATTTTTTGTCCGAAATTAAAAATAAACAAATTAATTTAAAAACTGTTTTAGATTCTTCGATAATGGAATCTTAAAACTGCATTTTGGTCCCATTTTATGGTCAAATTACATTATCATTAAAAAAGTGATTAAGCTTTCATAAAAGTATAAGAATTATTACATGCAGTATATACATCAATTAAATAAATCAGTAAATATGAGGCTTATATCATATATATCAATTATCAACTGACTTTGTATCAATAATCACATTTAGAGGAATTGAATGAAAAAAATTACGTATATTTCCATTATTTCTGATGAAACCAAATTAATTTCATTTTCAGAATTCTAAGTGGGAATTTTGAAGGTTGCATACCATCAAAATTATGCAATTATTATGCATCACCATTCAAATGATTATCACGTAGTATGACTCTCCGTATAATTTAGAATCTAAATAATGATGTATGCTAAGAGCGTATATGCTTTGTACTAACTGGCATAAACTGCTTTTGAAATGATAAATGTTTATCAAATTTCGCCGATTTATCTTTTGGGACTTATAATTTTGCAAATTATGGCTCATTTCTACTTAAGATTTCTCTTTCTAGCCTAGTTTGTTCCATATCATGCATTGCAACGTGATCTGAATATCACCACTGTTCTGTTACAATCTCTACAAACACTATGGAGAAAGCCGTCAAGAAAAATATTTTACATTTGATTAATTTTCATCCTTTAAATTTTATTGTCCTTTAATAAACTGGAAAATTATTAAAACTTTATAAATAGTTTTTACTTTCCTGCATCAAGGTGAAGTATTTGTTAATATAAATGAATAATCCTGGGATGTTACTTCGATGATTATTTGTCTTAATTTTCAGTGACTCCGGTATTTTATGTATCAAGAATATTAATAAGCTAAAAATTTCATCGGGCTATTCCATTTCATATCACGATTGTGTAACTTAAATAAATTTGTCCAACTAGTTTATTAACGTTTTTTAACGACTCTGTGAAATTTAAAGAACAGTTCGTGATAACTAAGATTAAGTTTAAAGAATGATATTTCGTTTCTGTGCAAACAGAAATCTTTCAGACGTTTGAAAAAAATCAGCTATTTATTTAAATTTGTTGGTGTATTACATTTTATGCAATTCATTGAAATAGCTGTACCGAAATGATTAGAGAAAATTGTCAAATCTTCATCATCTAGATTTTTTTACATTTTTTGTTTTACAAAATTTTAAACTTTGAAGGTTGCTAGATTAAAGAAATTTTTGCCTTGAGAAATGCATAGATGAAATTCCATATCCTGACAATAAAATATTTTACATTTGAGAAAAAAAAATCTATTGTTAATTTTCTAAACACGGGATAGAACAAATATGTTTCACTGTTTCCTCAAAGGACATGAATGTTTCCCAAAACCTTTCTATGGCTCGTACTGTCGTTTGTTGTGTTTCGTTTACATTTTGAACGTAAAACTCGCTTACTGGCCCATTTTCTATAAATGTTTAGAAATTAAATGTAACGATAGTAAAAGAAAGATTCTTTCAAATAATTCTTAAATCTGTCGCTTTGGTCTATGGAATTTTCATAGATGTCAACTTCTTTGAAAGTTTTAAAAAATGGATCAATTGCATTCCCTTAACAAATTTTTGCCATCCACCAATGATCCTTTCAATGTTAGTAAATGTTTTTGTAACTATTGAGGTTCCATAAGAAAACAATTTCGAAAATCCTAAGTAGTAACTTGATTCAGTGTAAAGTATTAGAGTACACTCCCGAGGTTCCGGCCTAATGTGGCAGAAGGTTAGGCTGGATTACAGAAACGCCGGGTAGACCAGAATTTTATAAATTCCTTTTCTTTGCCCACCAATATCAGGAGACAAAGTTTTTATTCCAAAAACCACTGTTATAATACGTATTTCTTCAATTCTTACTGAGTACTAAGGTCTCCATTTATCTCAAGCCGTGTAGAGTATGAATACAGCTACGGTCCAGTGAATCATCCAGTTGCCGGTAACTTGTCGAGTTATAGAAGGCTCTGTACTGATAGTTTGTAAACTTTTATATATTGCACTGCAGGTTTCAAGAATTTATTAGAGGAAAAGTAAGTCAAAAGATATAACCTGTTCACATTTTAACATAAATTCAGCAATGCCTATCTGAAATGCAGGAAACTTAAACAAAACATTAACGTAAACCGTATGCACAAATCTTAAAAAAAATGACTCAAACTAATTTTTATTTTTCATTGATGAGTGATTATACGGATATAAACACTAACGCTATTCTTTCCCCCTCACAACTTGTATTTTGCATACGACACGCAGAAGGATCGTAGCAGATGCCAGTTTCTAAAGCTTTGACAATATCCAATACAACGCCTTACTTTCCACATTTAATTACGATAAAAGAAAACTATGCCGGATAGTCTGAAGTATACTGTGTTTGAAATATCACTCTCCGGTTGTAAATTATTTCCAAAGAGAAAAAAAAGTGGATTTTACCCCAAATGTATTATGCAGGTCACGAACTCTATATAGAATAGACTGTATGTATTTAATTATGTACATGTATGTTTTCAGAAACTGCAAGAAATGGCAAACTGAAATAAACATTTGGATATTTCAAGAACGCGAAATAAATTCTGCTCAGAAAAAAAAAGAATGAAAATTCGATAACATAGTTTTACATTCGCTGGGAATTTGCAAAAACATGAATAACTTTATTTTAGCGATTCTTTTGAAATAAATTCAGACTTGAGATATTTTTACAAATGTAATTACACTTTTGTAGAATTTATGATTATGAAATAATTTTATTTTATTGCGTTATAATATATTAAATTGATTTCATTGTTTCTGAGTCATTTTAAAATACTAGTTAAGCTCAATTTATAGAAAATTTATGTAAACAATTATAAGAACAAATAATCTAAATAAATGATAGCTTTCAATAAAAACTAAATGTAGCTTACGGACAAATTTGAAGCCTGATTTCTACTGAACTCGAGAATTGATGAAGTTTCTCGAGAATTGATGAAGTAAATTTATCCAACCATTTCCAATTTCAATAATTCAGGCGGAAATTGCATTTTGAAGTATATCTTTGTTTTCATACATTCAATAAATACTAAATATTTCTTTTGAAGTGAATATTTATTTTAACAGTCGTTTTCAGCCAAACAAATAAAAATAATGAATCTCATGGTCTAAAAAGATATGGATTTAAGAATTTTTATAAAATTACAATTAATTTTAAATTATTTGGAATTTTTAAAAACCTTACAAAACCTTATCACTCAAATAGCAGTTAAAACAATTTTGATAGTGTGAAAAAAATTACTTTATTTTAAAAAAATCTCAAAGAATGTAGGGCAGTGTTGTGTCATCACTCCTGGAAGTTTTAATAAAGAAATTTTAGTATGCTTCCTTTACAATTTATTTATCCACACATTATGCCCTTAATGTTTTATGGAATGTAAGTAAAAGTAGAAGTATAATTTACAAAATTGTTACCCCATTTTACGCCAGTATTATATAGGTATGGTACTTCAATATCTGTGCATAAATTGGATTCTCAGATTAGATCAATATTTTTCAAAATTGAAGTTCCAATTTATTTGTGAATAATTCAAGAATTTTTTTAATATTTTAGATGATAGAGCGTCCATAAAAGATAGAGATGTGGCATATATTATGCATATTCCAAAAACTTGCATTGAGGCTTATAGTGCACTAAAACAGAATTTAGCTACTAAAAGAAAGGAAAGAAAAGAATGAAAAAAATAAAAAAATTAGGAAAGAAAAAATATAATCAAGAAAAATGAAAAGGAAAGGAAAGTCCCAAATCCGAAATATTGTTGCATAAAATTGTATTAAGTTCATTTGTCATATTTTCTTTGTTTATATCGGCTATGGCATTTTTCGAGAAACGATTTTCTATACATAGTTTACAGAAAGAAAACTGATCTAAAGACATTATCATTCTATAACACATTATTAATCATCTTATCTTTTATCATTATATTTGAAATCTGTCTTTTAATTATTGATCGCCGACTGGCACTTGAAAGAAACCAATTAAAAACTGATTATGAAATGGCTAGATTGAAGGTTGAATTTCGGTTTAAAGAATTAATAAATTCACTATGAATATCAGTAATCCAATGAATGATATATGGCCTCCAAATTAGATAGACTTAATTGGTATTTATAACTTTTCCGAAAAATTTTTTGCAGAAAGTCACCAATTCTTATGAAGTCTAAGAAAATAAAATATATTACAGAGATAAAATAACTCGGCCTGGTTAGAGATTAAAACTTGGAGCGTAACATCTGGCTTTTGTTAAAGTGCATAAGATGAAAAAAATTGGTAGGTATACAGATAAAGCCATGAAACTTGGAGAGATATACCAAGTGGGTAAAATCCCTTATAGGTTTTAAAGAAAGTATATTTCAAAGACATCGAAAAACTTATTCTTTATGGAATTTAGGTTGGCATAAATTTACTATATATATATATATATATATATATATATATATATATATATATATATATGAGAATATTAATGGTCATATAAAGAAAAGTGTTATATTCTTAAATATTGACATCATTGCAAAAAACAAGGTAACTAACTTTCATATATTAAAACTTACATAAAATTTTATTGTTGATAGATGTATAATTGAAGCAAACTAGAAAAATAATTTTATCTGCCGTAATTCTCATCTGGGGAAATAGCAGAATAACATGGGATTTTAAGATTTGTATCGATACGGACTTTTATAATGCCTATATCGATGATTCTAAATATGAAAGTATAATTGCGTATGGTGTTGTAGGGGTATTTGGGATAAGCTGTTCAAAGAGAGTTTTTATTTTTTGAAAATTGAATAATGAAATCCAGTTTTTCTTGCTAATTTCTAGTTTCTGGCAGTTAGAAATAAAATACCAGAAACAATAAGTTTAAATGAAAAAAATACATGTATATGAGGATTTAAGATACGTTTTATCGGCTTTTGAATCCCTATCTAAAAAGTTAATATGAAATTTTAAAAAAATTATTCGTAATAAGCCAAATTATAGGGAATAATAGTGAAAGCCTTTATCGGTATAGTTGCCAATGGATTGGTGACTTTTCGACTAAACTGACGACCCTTAAACAAAAAATAGATTTTAATGCTGGAGTACCAAGATCCAGGATTACGCTTAGGCTTAAAGTACCTGTTTTGGCAATATGGCAGAGATTTTTTAATGGAAGCAAGATATACTACCGTGTTTCTGCTCAATGTTAATTTAAAGCAATGTGTGAAAGTCGATTTTGAGCGGCGACTTAAAAACTTTTTACTTAAAATGACTGCATGCCAGCAATGGAGGAGCTTTCATGTGTATTAAACATATCTTTTTCCTCCAAAAATAAATAGGATAACTGCCGTTATGGTGTTGATAAGAGTACATTACCCAATATGTCTATGGATGTAGAATGCTCAAATATATAATTGAAAAATATTTTCGAACACTTTATGACCACTCGGGAATATGGATTTATTGACATATTGTTGCCAGGACAAGGACTAATTATTATGGTTAAGAAACAGCTGGAATTTTCGTTAGAAGAAAAATGAATTTCAAAAGGACCGTTTTCTGACGTTATATAAATTGCTTCTAATTTTTTTTATTATATATCTTATATCTCACTGCCCATGTAAAGGTTTGTTTTTAGCATTATTGTAATCAATTATTCTTTGGCAAAGCTATGGATATTTTATTGCCAGAATATATTATTGCCAGTGATATTTATGCTACATATTTGCATATATTATTTACATATATTTACTTTATATTTGCTGTTTTAATGTGGTTAGTATTTATATTTGTATTCATATTAATCTCTGCATTCTTTGTAGGTCGCATAATATTTTGATGTAAGTTTTGATCATCTACGTTTGTAAGATTATTATTTCATAATTGTTTCGAAATTAATTCCAAATATTTATAAAATTTCATAAAAACGATGAACTTTCATTTAATTTGAAGCAAAAATACTCAAATAATTCTATAAATTAATTTACTTGAGATGTCAATTTACACAAATTTATAAATATAGTAAAAATGTTTAAGTGGTTCAAAACTGATTTTTGTACAATAATCTACTTCGCATTTAGTGAAGAAGATTAATTACAATAATTTGTAACCACAGTTCTACTAACTGTTTTCCAAATCGTTTTCTTTGAGAATGCACAGTAAATAAAATTAACTACAAGCTATCTTTGATAGTTTTATCTTAAATAATCTGCCACGGAGAAAGTTTTGCATAATTTTTGAAATTCAGATCCCACAGTTTTCAGAAATTATACTAAATTGAAAATCTTATCATATTTTTTTAAATCGTATTTATCAAAATGTATGCGTTATTTAGATTTTTTAGCACAGGAAAGTCATAAATCATCTAAAACATGAAAGTTTATTCTACTATCGTAGTGGATAATCAACTATAATGATAAAGAGGCGCATATGAACAATATCCTTTCTTCAGGTCAGCATCTCATTTGGAGAAAATAATCCAATTCGCTTTGAGACTGAATTCAAAACTTACATGAGCCTAAGCAATAAGCACATTCCCTTGAGGTCCACCTACTTAGAAACTTATTTCATCTAACGAATGGATTATTGGGAACACTGTGCAAAAACAACTGTCCTTTTTGTATTGATAGTTTGAAACCATTCTTTATTTTATATTCGTTCAATAAACGCGAAGAATAAATAAATTCCGGAAGTTGGAATGGAACGGAAATCAGAATGAAACAATGAAGCTTATTTTTTGGAAATTGTAGATAACTACTATTTAAAGAATATACGTCATAACTTTATCTGGATGTGTGTGTTTCTTAATTAAAAATATTTTGTTATATCATCCATTTCAAAACAAATAAATAAATGTATGAAAAAACATTTGGAACACATAAATCAAAAATTATAGTTTAATAAAACAGATCTGAATTAAAAAATATTTAATGTAATGAAATCAGGAGACATGAAGTTAGATATCTGCACTGTTGCGAAAATCATATGGTAGGTGCACAGTGCACATTTGGATAATGGAAAATGATATTTTATTCCTGGAGGAAGCATGAACGATATGTGTAAATACACAGTGTATGTGTGCATATCGAACGGACTTGAAGGCATTGAAAACATAAATATATAGCAAAGAACCAAAATATCAAAACAAAGCAAGTTTGTTATTTGGTTATATTAGATTCATATCCCGTTTTAAAGTAACACCATGGCTATTTCGGGAAGGACCTCGTAATTTTGAACCACGGTCAGATGAAGAGGATAACATTTGAGCTGGTACCCCCTCTTCTAACTTCTGTACCACACCAGCAGGAGGAAGTTTGACCTCGACGGATTTAATGTTCACCAGATCCGTTTACATGACAATTCTTCGATGGAATCGGGGTTTGCACTTGAAACCCTCTAGTTCCGAAGACAAAATCTTACCACCAGGCCACCGCGGCCCGTCGAAACTAAGTGTAAAGAATCAGAGAATTATTTCTATCCTCAACGTACCAAAGACAGATTTATTATCAGTCTCATTTTATATAGTTTGGCGACATGACGTGATGCTACGGATAATTCCTAAAATAGACAAGTTTTAGTTTTTAATACAGGTAAGTTTATAATGCGTGTATTTTCTAGAACCTTCATTTTTGTCTAAAATGATTAGGATCATTGCTCTTGCGTCTATTCTAAATCTACTAAGCACCCATGCAATTATATTTTTCAGCTATAAGATATCATTAAATCTAAAAAACCTTTATCATTAAATAAAAAAGGTTTTGCAAATTCGTAACAAATTGAAATACTAATTATCACAAAATATCTAATCAAATAATGCATTCACCAAGATATTACGACATGATTTAAGTTTAGTAATGTTTCTAAAAAGATTTCAATAATGGATTATCAAAATTCAGAAAAAGATATGGAATGTTGTCATTAAAAATTAAAAATATGGCTTAGAGTAAAATTTTACCTAATTTGATTAATTTCCTATTTTAAAACGTTGTAGATATAAATTTAGACTCAGGATTAATTAATGGCAAAGATTAATACACTATTTTTAATTTTTATTTTAATGATTCCGTTTTTATTTTTTTTCTATGAAAGATACGCACTTTTTTTTCTTCCAAAGCTCTAGATCGGAGATGGATATCATAAATCATTCTTTTATCATTCAAAATGTAGTATACATTTTAATTACCCAGCATCATTGGCTTCAAAAATTTTTTAAAAAAAATAAGTGTCGATAGCAAATATTGCGTTCGATTGCGCCTTTAATTTTTTTTTTGTATTTTACATTTGATATTATTGATAAAATCCACAAATTCAGGAGGCTTTTAACAAGGTCAAAAAATGTCTCATTTGTTCAAGATTGTAAACTGCAAAATGCTTTTAGAATTTTGAGGCATTCCACATGGCAAGCATATTTCTTTAAAAAAGGCGACATTACGAAAATAAAGTATATCAGACACTCTAAGCTACCAACTTAGAAAATTCTCAAGCAAGCGAAGGCAAATTACTTCTTATACAAATTCTTAATAACAAAAGATGGTCCTCACATCATCCAAGTTCAGACATTTTCCCCTAGGGTGTAAAGCATTTAACCGGTAGAGGAAGAGTTATCCTAATATACATTTGTAAATATATATTATAAAAATACAATACAAATTTAGTATAAATACACAAACGCAATTGCATATGTATAAAATATAGCTGCAACTATATGAAAAGTTTAGAAACATATATATTTTAAAAATGAAAATAGAATTATGCCATACAAGTCTAAAACGGAATATTTACATTTCACCAAATATAATTATAGTATTGACTGGCCGGATTTGGAGACGCTTTGGTTCATGGAAATTCATTGGATTTCAAAAGATTTTAAGCGGATATTTTATTTAATTTGTGCTTAATGGATTCCTCGACAAAATATTTGTAAGTTTCAAATATTAATGAATGCGTAACTCATACCGATTTCTACAAATACGAACTCATACATATTTCTACATTCAAATATATCGCAATAAAGGAAAGAGGATTTTACAAATTAGTAGTGTTAAAAAACTTTTTTTTCTCCGATTAATATTGAAGGTGAGCTTTAATTGTAAGTATAAGGACATTTCAATAATTTTATTATAAGCATACCTTTTATTGAAACATATTTAACATACCGAAATTATCCGAAATTTCATATTTTGATCATTAACTTTGGAAAAGAAATTACGTGAAATATTATAAGCAATAATGAAAATGATTTGAGTTTCGACGATGAAATGTATTATTGTAAAACAAACTTAAATTATTTTTTAATTTAAATGAAAAAGAAAAAAACTATTCTAAGTTTTGTACCATCAAATTATAATTTTTCTGAGTTTAATATAAGATTTAACTTAATTCTATACTGCAATAATTGTAGAATTTATCACGAAAAAATGACCAACATTTCACTTTCATTTAATTAATTGAAAATCAAAAGCAATTCTGAAGGGCACATTTCTACATTCAAAATTACACTTGGCATTCCTAACTAAAACTCTCTTATCAGTATAGGATAAAACATATAAGCACAGACATATGCATTATCATCTTTATTACTAGCAGAAATTATAATTATTAAGAATATTCAAATTTCAAAAACACTCAATAATTAATTTTAAAAAACTTGAATTTGTAAAATTGACTACAATTTTTGATGGTGAGCTGATAATCAATTTTACAAACAATTTTTAATGGTGAGCTGTTTAAACATTGATAACCACCCATAATCATAAAGTAATTTTACAACAAACTTTTTTTCATATTTTAAATAGATATGTTTAGTACCATACAAATGTGCACTTGCAGATAATCGACTCGTGGTGACTAATAAATCTTACTTGTTTCTTTTATTTTGATCATTAGTTATTCTGTTAATTTTCTGCTTGCTATATATGTTTGCTTTGTAAGTTTATTTTTTCGTTTCTTGCATTTTCTTTTTACATTTTGTATACGAATATAATGTATTGTAATCGACAAGATGTTCGAAATCTGATTTCAGATTTTCTTGAATGAGGCAAATTTATTTTTAGAGTTATGTCTATATCTCTCTAAAATTTATACCTCATATGTTCACTGAGATAATTGGTTGAAAAGAAACATGTAGTCTAAGAGAAGATCATTACTCTAAGTGATTATATTTCTGCAAACTTTTGAGTGAAATGTATTCGAAAGAAATAAATTCCTTAGTTGGTATAAGAGTAAACACATGTGTTATTCGCAGGAGTCCTGGCATAGGGGTAGCGTGTCATCCCTGTAATCTGGCCGTCCCAGTTCAGGCATGGTTGTTTTTCTTTTGTGTTCTATCTGTGAGGTACCCCCATGCAAAAAGGAGTTGTGCAAGCGAATGTGACGCATGAAGTAGCTAAGTCGCTCACTTGGCTGTAATTGGAGCTACTGGAAAAACAAGAGACTTTCATTCGGCTTAAATCACTGACATATAATTATCAGCGAGTTTGTAAAGTGCCATAAGTCACAACAGCAACATGTGATGTCCAAAAAAATGTCATAAATGCGAAAAAAAAACTGATAAGTAACTATAATATCTAAAAAAATAGATCCATACCAGATTTTGTGCGGAATCTATCATAAAGTTCAGCGTCTATCATTTTGTATATATGGATGCATATAAAGGCGATAGCTCTAAAACTGATTAGTTCAAACAAACGGAATTTAATTTTTAATCAAGTTTCTATAATTCCTGCTTTGGTATCAGATCTTGATTTCAATCAGTTTATAAAGAGACGACCAAAAATCATTATCGCTTTTCTTCCGTACACTGTGCATAAAACTGTTTGGCGGGATATGGTGAAGATGCGTGACTTTCATAGCCAACTCAAGGTCGCAATTTTTAAGCTTGTGAAGACAGCTGAATAACGCATTTATTAGGGTTTGTACGAAATAATGTCAGGTAGCTTACTGATTGAATTAAGTATTTCCCATCTTTAAAAATAAATATCTTTG
>JAPMOR010008008.1:30854-65700 GCA_026543865.1 Argiope aurantia | reverse complement strand
CATTGCGATGGGAATTCTGAATTGAAATTCAGAATTGCTACAGCAGTACAGAATATTACACTGGAAATTTTCGAGTATACATGGAGAAAAAAGGAGCTCTGTCTTGTCATATTTATACGAAATAAAACTACGCTGAAATAATTTTGATTTGGCAGTTTGTGCATACAATTTTTAAACCGTTTTGATTTTTATTTTAATAAACTATTAGTGGAAAAAATTAAAATATTCTGTGTCCATGTTTTAACTCGTAATTCATGAGACACAGAAACGCCGATAATAATTAACTTCCACACAATTTAATTTATTTATAAGAGCTCACATAGTTTCAAAAGTTTAATAAGAATGCCATCACTTTTTAATTTCATCGCATTAATTTAAAGAGTATGACACTTACATGCCCTGTGTAATAATAATTTGGATTTCAAAAAAAATTATATATTATTTAATATTACAAAACGAATTATTTATTTCTGGATAGAATTTTTTTCATTTTCACCATTTGATATTACTAAACAAAATGCCAAACTTTACTTCTTGATGGGACTTATTTTTTTAAAAATCTTTTTACTATTCCTTTTTCAAATATCATAAACTTATAAACTATCTAATAAGGTTTAATTAAATTATGCTTAGTACATTATGTTCCTTAAAGCATATTTCCTTTCCTTCAATTACAAAAATTTTATTTAATAACTAAATACTTTTTTTTCTTCTTTTTTGTAAAAAATTTAGTATTCAATGATTAGAAAAATTATATTTGTATTTTTTGTCAAAAGCTTTTAAATTTTTGCTCTTTTTCAAAGATTCGTAAGATCAAAATCATCTTAAAAAATGTTACTACTTTTGTAATATTCAAAATTTATCTAAAGATTCTATATTCACCTAATAAATGAAGTAATAAATAATTCTCTTTATAAACTTCTCACTTATAAATGTTCAAATTCAAGATTTAAGCTGTTAAAAAATATTTCACGTTTAGATGTAAAGTATCACACAATTACTTGAGAATCAGATGATTCATGACTTTTATGATTTAAAATAGTTTTCCGCTTTGTCATAAACATTTCAATCTAATATTATAATTACAGACAAACAGAATTCGTACTCGTAACAGAATTCGCATTCGTAAATAGAATTCTTAAAATATATGCACATCTTTCTGAAGGGGAAATATATTTGTTTTGAAAGATACTTTGCAAGACGAATTTCTGGAGCCCGCCCAGCAAAGAATTACTGTATCTCGGCTAGAAATATGTTTTAGCTATCTCTGTATGGCATCAACAACAGAAATATTGTATTGACATCCATCGATGTAATAACTGTTTTCATTCATTCATTGGGAAAATACTGAATCAAAACTGTACGCCTAGTTATTTTGATGGTCTGCAACAAATCTTATTTTATATCATTTCGTTGAATGGGAGAAATAACATGAACACCAGAAGTACTTAATGAACGGGAAACAAAGGAAAACAAAGAAAAGGGTTTTTTTTCATTGTTTTCATTTATTGTAGGAACACAAGAAACATTAATGATACTCCTTAAACAGCGAGTTATACTGAAGTGTGTAAACTTTGTAATTGTATTTATTGTAATTTTTAAGCCTTAATGCAAGCAAGAATTTCCATAGCATAAATGAGAATGCAATTAGTATTTAGAATGCCTAATAATTAATTTCACAATAAGAAGATAATTTAAATATGAAAGTTTATTTGTCGTAAAAAAGTACTTAAGACAATTTTTTTATATTTATCCTATATCTGAACTATTAATGGCTTAATTAACAACTGTATTTATTTATGATAGCTTTTTAATGACAATAGGTTCTTTTTCTAAAAAGTGCGATCTCTGAAGCAATAATCAGTTTTTTTTCTTATCAAAAGATGAAGAAAAAATGTAAAATTTAGAAAGAAAAAAATATTTAAATACACTGGCGTGCAAAACTTAAGCAACAGGTATGTTTTTTGCCATAACTTCACGAGAAATCATATGAGAGACATGAAATTCAGAAATGAGATACATCATTTTGTTCTGAAAGAATGATGAAAGCGTAGTTGCGCAGAAATGAATACAATGCATACAGTATGGAATCAAACAAAAAAAAAAGGCTTTATTGAACTCATAGTATCGTTACACATGATTGTCTGTCCAAGAGGAAGAACAGCAAGCAGATGTTCCTTAGTATGGGATATGCCCTCCCCTTACTGCAATGGTTGCTTCGCACCGTCTCCCCATACTCAGCACCAGATTGTCCAACAGTTCTTGAGGTAAGAGTGCCCATTCCTCAATCAGCATCTGTTTAAGTTGTCGGGTGTTCCCAGGAGGATATAATCGTGCCGCAAGGCGTCTCCCCAAAGCATCCCACACATGTTCTATCGGATTTAAATCAGGGCAAGACGCCGGCCAATCCATTCGAGTGATATCTTTACTTTCCAGGAGCTCCTCAACAGCATGAGTCCTGTGTGGCCGTGCATTGTCATCCATAAAAACGAAGTCTGATCCAATGGCACATGGGGAAGGATCACCTCCTGACAATAGCGATCTCCAGTTACAGAACCTCTGTCGAAAACGTGGAGCTCAGTCCGCCCGTTCATCATAATGCCTCCCCAGACGACAACTCCAGGTCTCTTTCCGTGATGTTACTGGGATGAAACCATTTCCTGACCTCTCTCCAAATCAAATGGCGTTAGGAATCACTTGTGGCACTAAAACGACTCTCATCTGTAAAGAGGACAAGACTCCATTGATGAGATGTCCAGTTTTTGTGCTCCCTGCACCAGTCTAAACGGTGTCGCCGGTGGGAAACTGTCAAAGGGATGCAGCGTTCAGGACGGCGGGCGAATAGGCTACCTTTGTGAAGGCGTCTGGACACATTAAAACGCGACAGTTGTCGCATCGTTGCTGCACACAGTTGCTGAGCAATGGCGCTTGCTGACTGGTTTCGGGTTCTCTTCGCCTGCAGGATGATATATCGGTCATCCACTGCAGTTGTTTTCCTGGGGCGGTCACCACCAACCTTTCTCACAGCTGTATCTGTGGTTTGGATGGCTTTCCAAGAGCGTGAAACGACACTTTTGTTAATTCCGAACTCTTCAGCTACACTGGTCACACTACTCCGCTCCTCCAGCTTTCCGATCATTCTTCCACGTGTGAAATCGTCCAGGTCGTTTCTGCTAGCCATATTTTACGAATTAACTCACATGCACTTGCAGCGAATGTCTTTAATTGCGTCTACGTCCTTCCTTTTATTGAAGTGTTGAGCTGCGCGCGCCTTCCGCACGTGTTTTGTGTACGCTCACGTCGCCTGTGACGTTTTGTTCCTGATATTTGCATACGCATGACCTTTCTCTTGAATTACGTGTTCATTGTACTGATCGCAAGAACTCCTTTTCTGCAATTTCATGGCTATCTGCTTAAAATTTGCATTGTTGCTTAAGTTTTGCACACTATTGTACATGCATTATTTATTTCTCTTTCATTTTATTCTGCTTCAAGCCTATTTCTTGATTTCTTCTATATCGTTTATTTCTCTGACTGAATAGACGTTTTGGTGACAAGGCTATCCCTCTTCAGAACATTTTATAAAATATTTTGCAGCTCTTTTTCAAACTTTGAATTCAATACAGATGTAAATTCGTTGAATGGAATAGCCTAGAATTCGAATGAGGGATTGTCCTTGTTTGAATTTTGCTATTTGATAATAAGACATAGGAACGATTTCTGCATCACGTATGCTCGCATTTCATATACATATACCAGTGGTTATCAAAATTACTTAAACACCTTAGTTTATAAAGAATCCTTTATTTGTATGATATAGGACCACTTTTGGCATTTAATACAGCTTGGATTCAGCTAGATATCGATTCATATAAGTGTTGAATAGGGTTTAGAGGAATATTGTATCATTCTTCCTGGAGATATTGTCAACGTTATGAGAGAGATGCTGGTTTAGGATATCGATTCCGTACTGAACGCTCTAAAATAGACCATAACTGCTCAGTTATATTGAGGTCGAGTGATTGTGCTGGTTAAGGCAGATGTTTAACTTCGTCCTCTTATTCATCAAACCATGTATGGACAAGCCATGAACCGCAAGGATAGGTGCATTATCATCCTGGAAAATTCCATCTCTTATAGGAAACAAAGTTTGCATCATAGGATGTACCTGATTAGCTAAACTGTCTTTATACTTCTCCCCAGTGATATTTCCTTTCAGAGTTATGATTGGTCCAGCAGAAAACCACGACATAGCTGTCCATATCATGACAGATCCACCTCCATGCTTGACAGTTGGAAGGGGACAATCACGATCATACGTTTGTGCAGGTGTCCTCCAAATGTACACCCGCCCTGTAGTAGGGAAAAGTGTTAAACACAAAATTTGCCAACCATATTTGTTTCGATACTTATCAATCGACCAGGTTTCTTGAGTGTGACACCACTGTAGACGACGTTTACCATTAACATCTGTGACAAGTGGATTGGAAATTGCTGCTCTGTCATTAAAGGTTCTTTTTGTGAAGGTGCCTTCTAACTGCAATCACTGACATTGGAGAATCCAGATGGGAATTGAGCTTTGCTGCAGTTGTTCGCTTTATAGACATTACCATCCACTTCAATACCCGTCGGTTTCTTTCATAGAGCGTCTCTTTCCACCCACTACTTTGCTTTACCAAGATTGTCTCGTCACGCTGTGTGTATAATGTCATGAATTTAAACACTGTACATCTTGAACCGCGTAAGTGTTGGGATGTTTCGGTTACACTGGCTCCAGCTCGACGGACTCCTACAATTCGACCTCTTTGAAAATCTGAGAGATCCGACATTTTACGCTTTTGAAAAAAAAATCCAAGAATTACAGAACTTAAATAAAGCTAACATATACTACCAGAATATATAAATTGTAAAATTCTATTCATTTTTGTTTCTAATAAATTTTTATGCATTTTACAATATTTATGGATATATTTATTCTTTTATTCCATAAGAAAATAATCTGTTGTCAGGGGTTGACCTGACCACAAAAGAAGTAAAGTTTGTGATCTGTGGTAATGGAAATATTAAATGTCCCCATCTGATAATAAAAAATAACGCAACTTATTTAAATATTGTTTCTATGACTTTTACTCAGTTGCGATCAATATTTCATTCATTCCTTGTCGACTGGAGTTTTAAAATTGTATAATTTTTTTTTGTTCTTCATGATTATGCGATATTTTCAGATATTAATTATTAGATAATTATTTATATTTTTTCCACGCATGTTGTCATTTTATATATAAGAAATAGATTTAAAAAAATTATAATTTTTTTATACTGAAATGTAAATAAAAATTAAAAAGTATAATATAAAAAAATATTAAAAATATTTTAGTACATTAATAAAATGAGTTGATTTGAAAAAACGCTTTATGAAATTAATTTTGTACATTAATTTTTTTTTTCTTTTTAGGAAAACTATTCTTATTGTAATCGGTTTTTAATTGACTTTCTGAAGAATTTAAATAGAAAATTTGTTGGATTTTGTGTTTCTAAGTAAAAAAAAAAGAAGAAGAAACTGCAAAATATTCTGTTAAAAGATTAATATAATTAAAGTTCCAATCTATACCAGTGGCACCATCTGAATAGTGAATACGATTAATAAGTTTCTATAATTGAATAATCTTTATAATTATGAATCAAAAATAAATTAAAGCGAGTGATAAATAATGAAAAGGTTTAACACAGTAATAAAAAATTGATTTTAATAATTATTTCATAAAATGTACTTAGCTTGTATATTGAAAAGAAAATTTTGGCAGAGAGGGGATAAAAAGTTACAAAACTTACAAAGCACTGGCATTGAAACTCTAATTAGTTAAATTTAGTTAAGCAACGTTTAAAAAGTTAACCTTTGTTTTAAAAATAGGAATCAAGTTAAAAATATCTAACTTACTTAAATTACATATAAAAATGTGAAAAATTAATGAAAGCAAGCAAAATTTCTGAGCTTATATATTTTCCATTACCTTATGAAAAAATAATGTGGATTAAATAATGCTATAAGATGATACTGAATTTAACAATTGATAGTCACACTTATTAATAAGGTGAGTGAAAAAAATGTACAAATAATTTAAGAAAGTATTTTTTAATTAAATTTCAATTACCAAGGTAAGGAAATAAATACATGTGTATGTGGTGTATAAAAATATTTTTCATTCTCCCAATGAATATTCTTTTCTCCAAGAAATATTATCAACACATGCAGTGCGCATTTGGAACCAGAAATTAACCCCTTGCTGCCGCGGGCGTATATATACGTCTCCCTAAGTCAACGTGTTAACTGCCCCTGGCGTATATATACGTCTCCCTAAGTCAACGTGTTAACTGCCCCTGGCGTATATATACGTCTCCCTAAGTCAACGTGTTAACTGCCCCTGGCGTATATATATGTCTCGCTCGCAACTATATACGTATATATACTTGGCACTGGGGAACGAATCTCGCAAGTTATCCTCGGCAGGTAAGGGATTAATCTTTCAATCTGAGAATGATTTAAAATAAAATTATTTTAAGGCAATAATATTACCTTCGTAATCTCTCTATCGTTCCTACTTGTTGAAATACATCATGATGAATGAAAAGTATTTTGAATTACACCTTATATATTTTCCCCTCATTTGTTCATTGATATATTACAAAATAAATTAGAAAGAGAATCTTATTCAATAAAGTAACATTGTCTTTTATAGAAAACATTAATTTACTGAGAAATCAGCTCTAGACAAAATTTAAAATAGCATCAGGAAGTAGAAGAGATTTAATTGCATTTAATAAAATTATTGATATGTTTGTAATGATACATTATTTGTTGTAGAAATATTTTCCACAATAACATAAACAATATACAAAGACATGAAAACAAATAAATAGATTACTATCTAAATTTAATCAATAGAAAATAGGATAACAAACTAGTTACGCGTTATAATTTCTAAGACCGAATATCAGCAAATGTTGTAAATTATCTTTTAATCTATAGAAAATAGATTTTCTTTTGTGAAGACCGCTTCACACATTTTTCAATTAAATTTTAGAGTGTAAGTTTTTCTTGAAATCATGCATTTAAACCTCGAGAATTAATTATTGTAAGATTTGAAAATGTTTCAAATTTTTGAGTCATTTTTTATTCCATTCAAGTAAATAAAAATAAAAACGACAACAATTTATTAACATTAAAATGGCATCAATAATTTCTCTTTTAACCTTATATACCTTCAACTGATAATAAATAATTCAGATCAGAATATACTGTTTTTACATGTATTGTGTTTTTTTCTTGTAATGTGTTTATAAATTTAGTTTATTTAATGCGTAAAGCCAATTATATTACTTAAAATATTCTACTTTATATAGTGCTATGTAATGTTGCTATTAGTGCTTGTAATCCCACAGTAAGGAAGACAGTATTAAAGGCATCTTTGAGGGAATTTAAACGAATGGCAGATAAATGACCCTTGGCGACAGGAATTTTATCGGTAGAACCGTTAAAAAGCGAATTATGTCGACCATTTCAAATCTTTCTGTGCCTGTCTCGGAAGGTATAAAAATTTAGAGACACTAAACTGGAATAGTTGAGAGAAGAGAAAGCGTTGAGTCATTTGAATATCGAGTTCAATTTATTAGTTCAACTGATAATTTGTTGAACGAGTGAGTCAGTTCTCTTTCTCAGAACTTAGTGTCGTTTATCATTGGTTTTTTCGTTTGCGATCTGCTGCTTTCTGCAAGTATTGTTATTATGTATGCTTCGCCTTTTTCCTGTAAGTCCTTGCTTTCATGTTCAACAAATTGACGATACTTGTTATTGGATTTATGTTAACACATATCCACTATACCAAACTCGCTGATTTTAAGGAATTTTTCATAACAATATGTAACGTATACTAACGATTTACAAGTTATTTGAAGATTTCATACAGATAAAGATTTTAAACGACGATTTCAAAAGATAAGCATCTTATTCCTCTAATAGTGTGAACCATTATTATAGGGTCAACGAAGAATTATATATTTTGTTTGTTCGCTTGAATGCTTATTGTTGACATTTTTATACTCCCTGAAATAGTTAATGTTTTGTGTTTTAAATGTTTTTCTATATAACAGTTTTGATATATATTAATGATAATTGATTTTAATAAGCATATTTATTAGTTCTTAAAACTTGAATTTTGCTTTGTGTGACTTTTTTTATATTTTATTGAGATATTTTGCAATATTATATGACATTTAACTAATATCAAAATTTACACTAATTGCTGAGATTTGCTATTCCTTTTCTTTTACATTTGTTTGCTATTTTCTACTTGGCGGGTTCTTAATAATCTGTTTTACTTTTATTTTCTTTTAATGAGGTTTTTGTTACCGTGTTTCATTCTTTTTCTTTTCTTTCATATGTACATACATTTAACGTATGATTTGAATTCATTTATTTATTGAATACTCTAGATAAAATTTGTGCATTTATCCAAATTATGGATGAGGTATTATTGTGCTATCTTCCATTATTTTAACAGTAAATTCCGCTCCGATGGCTTATATTTTCATAACACTTTTGGGTAACGACGAAAGAGATGTTATTAATTTCAGTGACAGTTGTCATGACATGAAAATGGAAACTCTGGTCTGAATTTTAAAGATCATCACAGTCTTCAGGCTGGCTCCTATAGTAGAAAACAGAACTATCATCGAAATGCAGTTACTCGACTTTAAATCCTTAATATATTTTCAAAAGCAGCCGAAATCTGCTTATTTATATGGCTTTTCTCCGGCGTGAGCCTTTAAAGAAGTTGGGCGACAAAAGAATGAGCAGATTTTCAGCACTGCAGAATTAGACTTCTCGGGTAAATGTTAAAGAAATTTCTTATTACTACAATTATTAATAGCTCTGATTTTCAGACGATTAAATGAATTGATTTTTCTCAATAATAATGGACGAAAAAAAGGATATCGTTGCCATAATATGAACAAGTTAAATTATTTCATCAGTACTGTAAAAATCAACAGTATACATGCCGGATTTATTATGTTCTATGTGCCACGATTTATGTATGCCATATGAAGATAAAAATGGCTCTGAAAATGCCATTCCAGTTATTATTCGATCCAATTTGACTCCAAATTCGGAGTTTTATCATTTCTTAGTTGCAAACCAATCCTTTAAGCTAACTCCTATCTCATATCAATTTAAGCTTTTCCAATCTGCATATCCATGCAACTTCTTTCCGATTTATACTGGATACATGAATGATCTCCCTTTCTACCTGTATATAGAATGGTGTACTTTCTGTCAGATATATAACGAATATCCATTTCAATAGAAATAAGAAGTTAAAATTTTATTATTTAAAAAAATTAGACTGCCTCTCCAAGCCCTTATGCACAAAAAGGATATTTTGAGAAAGGAAATATTTATTTATCGCAATATCTTACTTACATCTGATTCAATAAAGTGAATCTAATTCAATGAATGCAGCGAATTAAGGATATGCAATAAGCAATCCTAATTTAATATATCTATTTTTTTCCTTACATTTCTAACAATTTTCTTATCCACAATTAAGAAAAAGTACAGAAATAAAACGTCGGACAAGGGTTTTAAACGTAGGACGAACGTAGGATGTGGAATGAAATATTACCAAGAATGGCCTCACTTTAGATCTTAAACTCTTCTTTTGAAACAGAAACCGGCAAAGATTGACCCACTAGGCTGGGTTGATTTTAAGAGAAATCGTTAATGCTTTATGATTTTCTGGTAATTTGAATTACATCCGTTGTTGCATTTTCCCAGTAATATTTACATGGACGTTGTTTAAAGAAAATGTATCTGACTAAAACCTTTATCTACACTCAAGTCCATAAATTAAGGATAACGCCACTTCCGGCAGATAATGGTTTAGAAACAAAACAAACGTGACTTATTCATTAAGGTCATTTATTAAACAAAAGATAAAGAACAAAAAAGATAGTGTATGTGTAGGATACCATTGATAAAAATTACAATTTTTTTTTCCTCTAGGGAACAATTACAAAATATACCTTCCTTCCAAAAATTTATCTTCACATGGTTGGTGTGATGTTTAATATATTGTATATCTCCTAATGAAATACAGTCAATTCAATGGCTATTGGGCATCAAATTATTGAGCTGATCTTGGAAAATATTACTCCACTTAGCAAACAGTGCTTTCTGAAGATCTGGTACACAAGTAAGAGGTGGGTCACGGGCTGCAATTCATCTCCCACACATCTTCTGTCGGATTTAAGTCAGGTGAGAATGCTGGCCATTCCATACGGTTGCTAACCTCAAACTGAAGGCATTCGTTTGTGATGTTTACATGATGAGGACCAGTGTTGCCATTCATAAATAAAACTTTTGCACCCATGGCTACCCTAAACAAAATTACATGTTGTTACAGAATGATGTCTAGATAAATTTGGCTTGCCATGTTTCCCCTTTTAACATGCATATCTGTTCTGGAGCCCTAGATAATTCCACCCCAAATGAGCAAACCTGCATCACCATAATGGTGTCGTACAATGATATTCTCTCGGTGGTAACGGATTCCTGCGTCCGACGTAAATTATACTGCAAGCTAAGTCCGTATTTCTCGGAAAAGATCACACAAGTCCACTGTGATGATGTCCACATTGCATTGTTATCAAGACTTGCTAGGTGGCGACTGTGGTTGCCGTTTCAATACGAAATAAAAAAAAATTGAAATTCTTTATTGAAAAAAATTTAGAATGTCTATCCAAGCCTTTGTACACATACAAAAAAAAAGATATTTTGAGTAAAGAAATTTATCACAATTTCTTACTTATATCTGATTCAATAAGAATCGATGATTGCGGTAAATTAAGGATAAGTAATAAGCATTCCTAATTTAATATATCTAATTCCCCCCCCCCCAATTTCTGAAGTTTCTCTTATACTGAACTAAAAAAAAAGTACAGTTTCATTTTTATAAAAAGGCTATTATATGAAATTTACAATAACTTGTTTTAAAGTAAATTAAAGCAAAAGATAAAAAAAATAAAATAAAAATAATTATTATGGCTACACCTTTCATTATATAGATAAATATTAGCATAAATGAGGGAAGGATCATTTCTCAGATTATTTTATAAAAAAAATAATTCATTTCACAGTAATGACCCTTGGAAACGCAGGCCTTATATGTTTTTTGATGAATATAACATTGTAAATCGAAATGGAGCAATTAATTCACTTGAAAAGAAATTGAATTTTTTTCCCTTTGCAAAAGGAAACGGATAATAGATTCTTTCTTTTTTGCTGTTGAATCCCTCATTCAGGGATTTTTTAAACGAATGAAAGCGCATGATTTTTTTAATATTTTTAGGAATATAAACCTTTTAAATTGAATTTTGTCAAAAAGTGCGGAAAAGGAATAATTCTTAATCTGTTCTAGTCTGAATGATTAATTGCTTCCTTTTTTGGCTATTATGTATTTTTGGAGTACTTGCAAAACCCTTATGTATAAAATGTGACAAAATTTAATGTGTTTCGTCTGTGTCATTCATTTTCATTTATTTCGAAAAATATTTTGCATGCTCATTTCCTCTCAGCTGGGATTTTTTCAGATTTATATAAAAAAGGATAAATTATTTGAAGAATAAGAATATTATTTGATAAAAGGACAATTTATTTGAAGAAAAAATTATTTTTCATTTATTTTTTCGATCGCTGGATATAAATTAATAATATTGAATTCGAGATACATGTTACCAATTTTCCAAAATCTGTCCCGATAGCAATGCAAACAAGTAAATCTATCTGAAAATCATTTACATTTTTTTTCAGACCATTTGATATGTGTTCATCTGGCCAGCACAGACTGAGCGATTTCATTATCTGTTTCCTACGATTCATCAAAATCAGGAGCGCTTGATCTTGATATGGCTTGGAACCATTCACAGTTCTGAGCAAGAAGATCGTAACCAAGCATAATAATAATAATAGCCATATTTTGCAATCAGCCTGTTCAACAAATTTATTCACTTGCGGATATGAAGTGCATTTTTTCTTTCAAATTTCAAGTTGTTATCTCGTACGACGGAAAATAGGACTGAAAACAGGAATTTAATTGAATCGCTGAACTACAAATTGCTGTACTTGCATTTAAAAAGTGAAAACGTAACAAAATAAACGCAGAAATGAAAATCCTACTTATGTTGAGTTAATGATCGAAGAGAAAAATTCATTTTCTTATTATAATCTCAATACTGACAAAATCATGGAATCTAATGTTTCATTGGATACGTTTGAATTTTGTCATACCATTAAAAAGAATTTTATAGACTGTGTATCAAATCAAATTTTAAAAAATATATATATATTTAACGAGAAGAAAGGAATAATTTAGAAATGGAATGATATCGTTGACATAGTTACTATTAAGCGTCCGTGAAAGTTCTGTGGGCCGTTTTCTGTTTTATACGAGGGAAGAAGTATGTGAAGCATGTTCCTGCTTTAAATTCTGAATTCCACTTTTGAAAAGGAAACTGGCAACAAATATGCCTATCAATACGGAACCTGCATGGGCCTGGCTAATAATGAACGGGTTGTAGAGATAATTGTTTAAGTGTTAAGGTAAAAGCAATAATTGTTTTTGTAGTTAGAAATAGTTAATAATAGTTTAGAAAGATATGAACATCATTTGCCTTTGTGAATGCATAGAGATTATATATCTGATGACTATTAACATTGACTATTGAAAAAGTCATTCATTTTTCAATTTTCTTTTCTGTTGGAAAAATAGAGCATCTATATAATATCAGCTAGTTATTTATAAGCCTAGTTCATTTGTTTTAGTATATTTCATTTGCATATAATCGATTTTAAATATTTCCTAAAACAATTGTTACTTGGAACCAATACCGTGGAAAGGTATGAATTTGTTTAGGAAATTACAATTGGCTGTAGTTTCAATCTTATGCTCAAATCAACCGATATTGAAAAATTGAGAAATATCCGATGATTGATTAGTTTTACATGTTAAAAACAGTCATGTTAATATGACTGAAAAGTTTGTGCAATAAAAGCTACATCAAATATTTAATAATAATAATTTCAAATAAAGCTAGCTGATGAATTCAATTAATTAGAAATGCTAATTATGTGATGATATTTTATTTCTTTATAAATAAACCTACAATAAAATTCAAAAGAAGAATTTTAAACAAGTTATTTGGAATCCAACTTAGAATATTGGTGTAAAACTTATTACGATATCTACAATAAAGCACTCTTACATTTGAATCTGCATTTTCTTAAAGGCTTATTGCTTTAAAATTATCTTCATGGTAGCTCATTAAGATCAAAGGGGCACGGAAAAATATTAAAATTTCCACATAGATTATAAATTCCCCAACAATTTTTCTTTCTCAAAATCTTACTCTATTATGCTTTAGATAATGAAAAATAATGGAGAATAATTGAGAAGCCAAAAGTGTTTTTTTAAATACTTAGGGCAATTGAAAAGAAAAGAAACAAGTTATTTTTACATTAGAACATGGGAACGTAATCACAAACAACGACACCCACCATTAATCAGATAATTAAGCAAAACCATTCAATGAAACTTACAATACATGTTTAAGGAATAAAAGTTAACGGAACCTCAAGCAAAACTGTTGCAGAAATAATAAAAAAATAAAAAAAAACTCCGAGTAGGACACAATAGAGACAGCGAAATTTGTTGTAAATTTCCTTTTAACTCTACGGCTAAAACTAATCACGCTTCATGCGTTGTTACTCAGACAATTGCTTTGTTATGTTGTTGGAAAGTTTTATTCCATTAAATCTAAGTTGTATACTTCAACTAGTAACTTTTTTCCTGCTATTGAATTACCTGACAGAAATTTCCATGCACAGTCGACTTTACTGTCGATTGTATTCCAATTACTGCTCCATGTTTTCAAATTTTCTGTTACAAAAATGACTTGTCTTCTGTGTGCGTGACCTAACTTTAAAATTTGTAAACAACTTCTGGGAAAACCTACATCAATAAATTTTAAAGTACCATTAAAGTTTTTCAACTATTCTTTAATTTCCAAAATCCTCTAACTACAGACGTAACAACGCTGTATAAATATAATAAAAAAGATAAGTGGTATATAATGAGAGCTACTTACATCGTTGTCTGGTAGCAAATTCTAAATATAACCATTACTTTCTCAAAAATGATTTGAGAAATAGTTAAGTTACAAAGTTGCATAGATTGTCAAGTGGTTTTTTTTTTATTTATTTTATTTTATTTTTGTATTTTCGGTATGAAATCTCCCCTAAATCATTTACAATGTGCAGTTTGATAAAAGCATGAATTTTATGTTACAGACATTTAACATACAAAACAAAATATTAATAATGTGTCTCTGAAAGTCCAACAATGCTTACAGAATTATTGTAGGCACATGCTGTTTAGCAAACCATAAAGTTAAGTGTTCTATTGGACTTGCTGATACTCACTTCTTTCTGAGATAACTGTACCAAATGTAGCCATATATACAATATACTATAGCTACCATTTCGTGTCTTGAATAGAGGAATCTCAGCAAATTAGATTCATACAATTCAATAGGTTCTTAATAAGTCTATGCATTATATCCTGCAGAAACTCTGCATTTTCTAGTCAATGCAATGTGCTAAAATAATTATCAGTTTTTAATCGTAAATTTTTTATCCAATATGTGTATCTGATGTCGAGCTTCGACAGAGCATGCAGAATAATACAATAGAGTGATAAATCTTTTTATTTTATTCATTTCCAACCGTCTTATGGTATCTAACAGTTGGTTGGATCTCTAATTGGTTTGTACTAAATATTCACCATGAAAACAACATTCCAGCCAATTATAACTCAAGAAGTGTTGACCGATACAAATGATCTCCTAATTCGTACTGATGATTTCGATGTTTAACGATCATCGTTTCCAATGTTGTCTATTGCCATAAAGTTTAGAAGAATGAAAGCATTTGATCAGATATTTGGGCTGTACTTATTGTCTTTATTTACCTGATCTATAAGATAAAAGTCGGATTGTCCTGTTATCCGTCCGTTAAATTTTTTACCGCATTCTGATCTGCCATTAATGATGCAAAATATATTCAAAATAAGGCGAAATCAAACAGGAACGATTAATAAGGTACTGCAAAGCAATCTCTCCGGAAACAAGAACACCGAAGGAACTATAAGGCTATCAAGTAATAAAACTAGATATTGAGTCAATTCTGTCATAATTAGGATATGCGTTTTGGCAATTAATAGAATATTTATCATCCAGGAAATCCATTGTGACTCCCCAGTCCACAAGGGGGTTTGACATTACAGTTGACATTGGGTTATTTATTTTTAAAGCGAAAGATGTTCAACATGACCGGCACCACAAGATAATAAACAAGTGAGGAGCGTAATTACGCCTATTACAGCTGGCTGTAACATGTCGGCACTCATAGTACCAACCACCAATGAATGGCATTTTTCAGTTCCACAAAATTGGCTGGGGAACACCGATAGACACAAGATTTTACTTATCTCACCAACTAAAAGTCCACTAGAGTAAGGTCAGTCGATCGTGAGGACCAATTAATATTACATCCAAAGCATATATCTCGACCACCAGTGAATCTATCTTAGATGAGTGTCTTTCTGAAACGAGCAAGATGGGGCATCATACTTTAAGATGGTGACTACAAGAGACACATGCTTTTGCTGAAATGCAGGTACAACATGATCTCATGAAAGCGCAAAATACCGTTCTGTAGTGACGTTATAGATTTTTCAACTGAATGCAGGCCAAAGTTCTTCACAAAAAGAAAAGGCTCAGAATGAAGAAAGGAAGAGGTGAAACCACATTGAACAATTGCAAGCGGAAAATGAAATGGTTTGGTCGTGTACTCCCGAGGGCATGATGTCTCCCAGATAAGATTATTTTGTATATTGACGGCACTATGCAATGAAAAGTGACTTTCATTTCGTCTCCTTATGTTCAGCAATCATTACGAGTCACATTTCATTTGTGCGACTGTCCTCGGTGCAATGGCTTGTCTTTCACCGATATCTTCTAGCAATAATTGGTGAAGTGTCTGTATCTTGAGGGAATACAGTTTCAGGATTCCGTGCAGAATTCGTCGGATCGACATTTCCGGAAGCCTTGTTAATTTCTCAGCTTCAAATGACTGCTATTCCCTGTTTACTTCCTATGCATTGCTATTTCTAATGATACTTTGCACAACAGGGATGCTTTCAGAATGACGGATGGTCGGCCACTTCTCGGTCGATCCTCCAAACTCCCCATTTCCTTAAAATGGTGTACTAAATTAAGAATCCTTTTCAATGAAATAGGACTTTTATTCGCGTTAATTCTTTTCACTGTGCAGAAATTTCGCAATGCTTTAGTCGTGGATTCATCTTTCTCTTATAGAAATGCTTCACCACTAATGTATGTTTCGGTGACGATAACATGTTCCTGGCATCGAACAATAGATCCATTTCCAGCCTTGTGTTTTCTATATATCGTGATCTGCATAAATCGTCTCGGTTTGACGTGTGAGCACCATCTTTCGGTCATTTTGTAATAATTTTTAATTGAAAAAAAATCCAAAGACTTTTTGAATGTATACTAGCGAACAGAAATTATTTTCTAGAATTACAAACACACACACACACACATACACACACACACACACACACACACACACACACACGTACGCACGCACGCACGCACACACACACACACACACACACACACACACACACACACATATATATATACATGTGTAGTATGTGCTAGTGGGTATACTTTTTAATTGATCAAAGTAACGTATAACCAATTAACATAATATATAATAATTCAGGTGATATATCTCTGGATATGATTCTCGGCCCCTTCGCTGTCTATCTTGAAAAGTTCAATCTGTCTGAGAGTGATCAGGGTAGTTGTGGGGGATTGGCATCGCACTTCATTATGCTACGGAATGCATCCTCGCAATTTCTTGGCATATGAAAGTCGCCAGCAACTTCCTTTCCAGGCAAAAAATCCACAGTATAATCAAATTTATAAGTGAAAATAGAGACCTATTCTTGCCTCCATAGCTCTCAACATCAAGTCTCATACCAAAAAAAAAAAAAAAAAAAAAAAGACAAAGGGGGAAAAAAACAAGCACCGTAGTCTCCTATCACACATTTCAAACAGAGATTCTCTTCATTCCCATTTCTCAAATTGTCTTCCATCCAATTTTTTTTAATTGCATCCTGATCTACTATATCATAAAAATAAGTGAACACAGAATATATGTATATTTTCATACATTTTATCTCTCAGCATTATTTTTCTAATTTTATTATTACAAATCGTATTTCTAATTTGAAAAAAATTGTAAACGGTTTCATCTTAATATAATTTCTTATATGCTTGTAAATTCTGTAAATAATTATTTTTGCTTCCTTTTTTTCTACTGTAAATATTTTGTTGCTTAAATAAAATCCCCGTAACACGCCCGCAAAACCGTTAAGTGACCAGAATGGTCACGGATACGGGGGTATGAGACTGCGTTCTGTTCTGTATATGATTTCGAAGATATATCTATTGATTTACTTTCTTTTAAAAATATTCAGTATAAACAAGTACCTCAAGGTGATTGAATCACATATTATTCGATTGTAAACCACACGAGATAGCCTAAATTCACAATGTGGAGCAATTCCTTTGAATTAACGATAATATTTACTTCTCCCGTTCGTCTTTTTTAAGGTCAAACTTCTTAAAATAGCCAATGAATAATTGTGGAATTTATGAGTTCTTTTCATATTATAATTTCCATAAAAGGCTTAGAGTAAATCAGTGATGTTGTATTGCTTTACTAAAGTCTTAAAAAAGTCTAAAGTTTAAAACAATCCTTATCTCGTACGGTTTTCGATATAGCAATCCGAATTCCACTGTTTATTACCAGGTGATATTGGTCAATTTTCTAACCTTACAGTGTAAATCCATTTGATGATACTTTGACATTACATTTATTGCTTTTTCTACGGTCTTCTAAATTTAAGAAGAGTAGAAAATTTTTTAAAAGCATCAAACTGGTAGTATTCTATTATATTTGTAAGATGAAAGGAAAGTAGAAGCGATAAATATGAATTTATCACATTTAAGATAAATCTTTGTAACATTAATTTAATCAAATACACAGATTTGTTGTTTATGTAAAAATAAACTTTCAAATTTTCTTAAATCAATCCATGTATGAGAAAATTTAAAGCAAAAGAGAAGAAAAGTTACAAGAAAAAAAAAACTAAAAAGCAAAGTTAAAGAGAAATTGGACATTTCGCATTTTATTATAAAAAATTCATTGTTAATAAAAATTTTAATGTAAAATAATATTATTCGAAAATAAAAATAATACTCTTATAAAGGAAACAACACAAAGCAGTTATAATTGTCTTAAAAAATGAAGCATTTTCTTTCAATCGATAAAATGAAAATTCCAATGTAATTAAATTGACAACGTTAAATATATGTTTTGATTTCACCTGATAAAGAAACGATTGTAAGTTTACATTGATCAAAATATAAATCTGAATGTTTTCATTTGATTTCTAACATAATTCAATTTTTCCTTCAGGCAAATTGATTTGTTTCTGTTTTAAAAGAAAATATCATGGAAATAGAAAAAATATTTTTTATTTGTTTTTCTGACGTACTGAGTAGAAGTTATTAATTTTTATTTGTATATGCAGAATACTCTGAGATATTCAAAGATATTTTTTCTCATTTTTGGGGTTGTAGTTAATTTGTTGAAATCTTGATTAATTCCCACTTCCTTAAAAAAAGAAAACTATATTTTCTAAAACTAAAATTATGCACGCTTGCGAACATAGGGATGCATTTCATATTTCCTTTTATAACAATATAATATAATCACATTTGATATAACAATTTAATATGTGCATTGTACAGTCAAAACATAGAATAGAGTTTAATTTATCATTACGGTCTTGGAGCATCAGTCTTTTTTGGCTTAAATATTCGCTAAATTATAATAATACTCAATTAATATAATATTATTATATAATAATATAATACATATAATATGATATGATATGATATATTATAATATAATATAATAATACATTAATATTCAAAGATAATTTTGAGTAATATTTTAATGAAATTTATCTGAGTGCTTCTGTTCGGATTCGTTTTTTTAAGTAAATAAATAAGCCTATTACATGAATAAATATATAATTTTTTTGGTTATTTATATAATTAGAATAGAATCAAATAATATATTTCTATGAAAATATTTGATAAAATAATATATGAAAACCAGGTCTAGAATAATGTATTAAAATCATATTTTAAGCTTTTTATTGAATTATAAAATTTCAAAACTGATATTCCATTTGTTTTTCTAATATTACTGGGATTTGGTTCTTTTACATAAAATGCTTAATATATTTAAATTAAATAAATTTTGAGTATTTGTCTGCTGGAAATAAATAACACATATAAAGCGGTGCTCAGTTATTAGGACGTATTTAAAAAATTGCAATTAAAAATTCCATAACGCATATTTATAATATTTTGATCAAAGAATGTTAATTAAGTTCGTACATTTACTCTATCTACTTGTACTTACTCTATCTAATATCTAATATACAATGCAATGTGTTGAATATTCCACCAAAATCAAGTAAATGCAATTTATATTAACACATTTCTAATCTCAATCTATGTTTTCGAATTCTTGGCAAGGGAATAGATAAATCTATCGGTATGCCTTCTACTAAGACAAAGAATATAAAATATTTCTTATCATGAAAATCAACATTGATATTAATAACACATCATTCTTAATACAAAGAAACGGCATCTCATATATGAGATATCATTTCTGCAAGGTATTAAATGCATTAAACAAAATAATCAATCACTGAGATCAGTTGATTATTGCACTTGGATTTTCACATTGATTTGGTATTATGAAGAACTAATCAATATGATAATTTCTTTCAGTATAAATTGAATTTTGAACCATTTGTTTTCTGTATTAATTGAAAATTAAGAAGGAAATAACTCGCCAAAAAAAGAAAGAAAAAGAATGTACCCTCTATTATAAGTATACGATTAAAAACAATGCACCTTCTAGAGCACTATATTTCGGAATGATATGATTTTAATCCTGATTCGTGTGGTTTGCTTTGAACTGGTTTGACCACACCTATTGTGGCATAATTTACAGAAAATGCACTAGACTAAAATCTTTATTTATTTTAACGCCTGCTCTTTTATAATTTTTATTTTGCTGTCATTTCGAAATCCGTGCCTTTCACTTGAGTACATTCTTCTAAAGTTTAATTATGGTCCGAATTCAGAAGCTGTTAGACAAATCTTCTTTCACTTGGAAATCCTAAAATGATAGACAGTAAATATCCAGTGTACAAATATTAAAATATTCAAAAATTCTTATTCGCCGAATCATATGATTTCTTTGGATTTAATATCACTGTCAAAGCTTATATCAACTCATCAAGTTTAATAATATGTTAATCTATTTTATTTTGCAATGGGAATATTGGTTGTTATGACAACGAGGTGCAGATGAATGAGACATTTCTTCCGGTTGCCATTCCATTTGGAAGAAATAATCCAATTCGCTATGAGACTAAAATCAGAAATTATACCTGGATAAACAATGAATGGTTTCCCTGGTGATCCATAAGAGTGGTAACTTATTTCATCCATCGAATGGATTATTGGAAACACATAAACAAAAACACCTCAGCTTGTTATTTTCATGGTCTGTACCAATATTTATTTTATGTTCCCTCAGTAAATAGCAAAAGTTGATGGATTCCAGAACGGAAATATGGGTTGAACATTCGTGCTTTTTTATTTTTATTATAGAGATACTAGAAATATTATATGACTATTACTGGCAACCTTATATTTTATTATCTAAAGAAGAAAATTAGAAGAGCATGCTAGCGAGTTATGCAAAGGTTTGGATTTTATATATTACATTCTATACAATTTATATACTATACTATATTATATTCTATATCTCATACCATTATTGATATAAAATATATACATACGTTTTTAATATAAAATTAAATAAAGCAATCATTTAGACATAATAGATGTCATTTTACTGGTCTGCAGCTATATTTATTTTATGTTTATTCAGCAAATAGCAAAAGTTGACGGATTGCAGAGTTGTTTTAAGGAATGGAAATGCGAGTTGAACATTCAAGCTATTTGTGTGTGTTTTTTACTTTTATTATAGAGATACCAGAAATATGACATGATTATTATTGGCAACCTTACATTTTATTATCTAATGAAGTTTAATGTAGATATATTAAGGTCCAATTTTAAAGCAATAGTAGGGCAATTTTGGGACGAATCTCGTAATTTTTCGATCAGATGACGAGGACGACACCTAAGATAGCACCCCTCTCCAAACTTCCACACCACACCATCAAATATTGTTTAAATCGAAATTTGATGTCATAGAAATTTCATAAAGTATGTTTCAATTATATCATATCGTTACTTCTCTTCATCTATTTGTAAAGGATTGTTGTAAACTAACTATGAGAAAATTAAGTACGAAAATATAATTAAGAAAAATATAACACCAACACTTTTCTTTTACATAATATAAAATCGATAAAAATTAAATGCCTAGTTTTGTTTAGAAATATTAACGTCCCTCTCGGAAGCGAAACTAGGGCTATTTTGGGACAGACCTCGTAATTTTGAACTGCAGTCAGATGACAAGGGCAATACATGAGCTGGTATCCCCCTCTCCAAATTTCCACACCACACTTTTATAAGGACGTTCGGTCTCGACGGATTTAACGTGCAACAAACCAGCTTAAACGGCAGTTTTTCGGTTGAACCGGGTCTCGAACTTGAAACCCTGCGTTTCAGAAGCCGAAACCTTACCACCACCCACCACAGCCGTCACCGAATCAAGAGAATTTGAAGAGCACATTAGTGCATTGCATAAAAAATTGGACTATTTACTGTATTTCCTACCATCATGGGCATAAAATATATTAATATATTTTTAATATGAAATTTTAAAAAGTGGCAAAATAGGTGAAAAAAATATCGGGTGGACATTAAAAATCGATGACCAGCAACTTTAGATTAAGAAAGTAAATTTTAATACATGTTAGTTACATAAAAACGTTATGGCATTTCAAATGAAAATTTTTATGTCACAGTAAATCATTGGTGGAAGCAAGTTCATTCATTACAGATAAAATAATGAATGCCTTTTTTAAATTTACATAAATATCTTTTATCAAAAAGTATATTCTTTTGAACTTTTTTATCATAAATTCAGGAAAAAATGAGATTTTTTTTTCTTCAGATTTTAAAGAAGTGGAATAAAATAAAAGTATATTTAATTTGATTAATTTTTCAGCGTTAAATTCTGATTAACCGAATTAATATCCTGATTAACTAAAATACGCATTAAAAATCAAGTGTATTGAATAACGATGATTAAAATAATATTTTAAAATTTGTTTTCATTTAACACGTTTGTTTTAATTTGGTTTTTGTTAAAACAATATTTATATATATCTGCTTGCACAGTCCGAGCATTGACGAAAATTACATAAGGAATCATTTTTGGGATATGATTATATTTAAGTTATAATCATATCCAATTCATTAATAAAGACTTAATGTTGTATTTAATTGTGTAGCGCCGTAAGTTTACAAATCAAAGAGTGCATTAGAATGCTCTATGCAAGTTAATGAAGAATTTATTAAACAATCAGTTCAATAGTGTAATCTCCAAAAGATATAATTATTTTTAAAACTTACATTACTAGAGAAGTACAAATTAAGTTTCCTATGGAGTGAAATTGGATTATAAGGATTTAATTTTAATGTTTACAAATTTTAAATTATTGGAATAAGGAAAACTGATAAGCATGTTTTATTATTTGAAACCTTGATTTAATTATTTTAAAGCTTTGATTAATTAGTTAAATTAGTTTAAAGCCTTGATTTTGAATAATTTACAGGTACAGTTGGACGGCATGCAAAAATGATATTCATTGTACATACTGTTGTTGCCTTCAGAGCAAGATTTTCTCCTTTATATTTATTTCGTCTATTTTTGACATTGTTAAAATGTAATTTTCTAATTTCATTTTTTCATCAATGGTTAAGTTTTAGTGCAGAATATACTAAGGAAAGAGAAAGACATTTTTAACGAATTAAAATATATCAATTCATTTAATTAATTATGAAATATTTTCAATTTTCATTTCTGATTTTAAATTATATTTCCTTCGGATTATCAGAGCTATAATCTTCATGTTCTTTTGAATATTATTATTCATTAAATTATTTTAATTATTTTAGTCATTTAATTTTGATTATGATTAGTTTGTCAAAAAAGTCAAACAGTGATATGATAATATCAGCCTGATTTTATCGGTCTTTTAAGTATTGCCGGTAAATAAGAGATTAAGGTGGAGTCAAAATGATTTCTCATTGTTCATAGCTCTGATTATTACGCAATATTTTGTCCTTTATTACAATTATTTCCTCAGTACCTTCTAGTTGGTCTTTCAGCAGTACATTGACAAAAGTCAAAGTATGAACACATGCGTATAACCGAGTTATTTTTCGTTAAAGTTTTTGTTGTCATTTATGAAACCATTTATTCCATGTCACCAAAACGACTTTCAATTTGAATAATGCAAAAAAGAATGAAGAATTTTTCTTAAACTAATATTTTAAAATATTGTATTCTTCATTTCTGTTTGTTAAATTTTAACATTTATTAACATTAGTTTAATTCGGTAACAATTAAACAAAGTTGATGCTTATTAAAAGATTGTTTAGGTTTTTTTATAACATCTGTCCATCATTTAATATTATAGCTTTTAATATTTTTAATATTAATGTTTTTTAACATTTTTGGCAACTACATTATTTCCATATTGTATTGTATTTCCAAAAAGAAATTCCAATGTTGTTTACATAAGACAAAAAAAAAATAACATTGGAGTCATTTTGATTCCATGTCTCTGACCGCATGAGGAAATTCATGCATCCAGTTAAAAATTAAGAAACGAGTTAATTGCTTCTCTCAGTACTGAATTTTGTCCTGATATTTGTGTAAATGAGTTATATAATACAGTCACGTATTCTATAACTTTCTATAATTTGTATAAATTTCAATGGTATCATTTAATTGCCGGTTTGAATTAGTTTGCTTAATTTCGCCTTTTAAGAAAGCGAATCACATAGTTTAGATTCAGTTCTAGCGAAAACATTATTAATTTGGCCTTGATATTTTTCATCTACTATTTTATACAGGCATTCATCTTTTATTTTTCTAAGGTATTTCTCATTGTATATTTATATAAACATGGGCACTCTTCAAAAATAATATCCATATTAATTCTTGTCGAAATTGAAATTGAGATATGAAAACGAACTTCAAGATAACTGGAAGTATCCATAATTAATTTGCTAATTATTTAATTTAAATATTTCATTTTAGTCAAATTGCCTTTAAGGTCTTACACCCTTTGGTGTAGACGGGTCATCGTAGGGTAGAGCAAGACCAAAATCTACAGATAAACCATCATACAGATTAGATTTTAAAATGATCATAATTTTGTGATTGTGCAATAAATAAAGGTTTTTTATAAATTATATGATTAAATTCTTCTTCATATACTTGGAAAAAATGAAGAATGTTTTACACTTATTGTTATGCTTTTTACATTTCTTATATTGAAATAAAAATTTGATTTGAATCCAGCTCACTTAATGCACTTTGGATCTATTTAAGGATGAAAAATTATTATGATTAATATGAAAGGAAATAATCGAAATATTTTTGTACGTATACTTTATAAATTGCGTCTAATTGCTATTCCAAGACTTGTTACATTTATTATGTACAATGTGTACTTGTTGCATTTATAAGATTTGTATTTTATTAATAAGTAATAAATATTAAATTTATAATTTGAATAAAATGTATTAAGGTAATGTTAGCTGTTACAAATTTATATATGTAATATTTGTACAGGAATTATTTATATTATTAGTTTATATTATTTGTCATTTTCTTTCGTTCACTGCATTTATTAAATTCGTAAATAAAATTAATTACCTCTAATTTAAGTTAAATTAGTGTAAAACATTCAGTCTTTAAATATGATACAAAATGTGATATTAAAATTCAAATTCATTCCCAAATTTAATTTTTATTTCATTTTACTTGGAAAACGCTTATTTTAAATTTGTTTCAGAACTCCAGATTATTTCTGTTACAAGACATAAACTATAATTGCTATTCATTCAAGTATGTGTTTAATAATTTGCTAGCTTATGTATATTTAAAGATTTTATAAGATATCAAGCACAAGATCTTAATTTTTTTATTAACTTAAAGGATATTTAAATTTAAAAACATGTTTCAAAGAACTTTTATTTATTTATCTTCTTTAGAGATTTAAAAGATCAAATATATTCTGAAAACTTATTGCAGTTATTTGTAGATCTTAAGGGTATACAAACAAATTTAACCCAACCCTAGATGGTAACAACAGTAGATGCATTATTTTTTGATCCACAAATCTGATAACAATTTTCTTTCAACAAAAGGATCATTGGAAAATACTGAACCAAAACACCACGCCTTGTTGTTTTGATGGGTGGCAACAAATCTTACTTTGTTCCTTTACATGGAAAGCAAAAAATAAAATGGCTGCCGGAAGTATTTAATGGGACGGAAACAAAGAGAAAACTCTTGTTTATTTTTTATTAGCATGATAAGAACACGAAAAGTATTAGTGTTTCGATTGTTCAATCTTTGTGCTTCTATCGGTTGCACTCGAGTTAATAGAACAGTCTATACTACACAATACATGAAAATATTATATTAATTTAGAATGATTAAATTCATAGTAAAAGACTATTAGAATAAAATATATTCTTCGTTGTCAGCAAAGAACAAGTTACGATAATGACTGTCTCTACATAATATATGAATTCATAATGACTATGATCTACAAATGAGTTTAAAAATTTATTAATTGTAGATTCAATGATTTTTTTAAACGAAATAAAGATATATTTCAAGTGATCTCTTTATCAAAGGATTAAAATGTAAATAAGAATTTAATTTACTTATTTATTTACATTATTTATTTTATTATTTTATATACCGTAAGAATTATAGAGATAATGTGACAAAGTCAGATATTAAAAGAATTAAATTTAAAATGATCAATTACCATTTTATTTTAATAAAATTCTCAAACAATTTTTCGATAATTTTGGGTAGAAAATGCACGATATCACATAGAGCTGCATAAAGTATTTGTGTGACTGTATTTATAAGTAGTTTGTTGTTTTCCTATGAATGCAATATTTGATGTAGAACTTGTGTATACTTATTTTTCGATTATAACTCTCCACATGTAAAGTATGAAGTGTAAATATTTTTTCCATATATACTCATCTGTAATACTTAATTTCTGAATAAAAAAGCCTTTTTCATTTTTATATGTAATAAATTAAATCTTTATAAGTGTAATGTTCATTTATTTAATTCCAAATTCTGATATCCTACCACTACATTTTGAATCCAAAATAATTAAAGGTATCGATCTCAGGAAATATAAATTTGAAATAAGAAGAATTTCAATTCAAAATACAATGGGTGATTTTAACTTTAGTAAAAGTTTGAATTTAATTTTTATATTAAACTCATTTTGCATTTCGGTGTAACTACTTTATAATTGATTTTCAGTTCACTTCTTGTTGTGTTAGAATTTAAAAATTTATTCACATAGAAATTCTTAGAGAAATTAAAATTGAATATTAGATAATCTCTTGCCGCATTTAACATTTCCTTCAATATAAAAGACCACCTACTAAAGCAATTAATTTGAAAAAAAAATGGAATTTAAAATAAATAATTTATAAAAAGAATTAAAAATTAGCATGTATTAATTGAAACTCATAAAAATATTCAATATTTTAATGAAGTTGTTATAACAAAAAATTTATTTCTAAATTCATTAAATTCTAATTTTACTTTTATTTCTAAATTCATTCAAAATTAGCTGGAAAATAGCAGTTTTACTCTGAAAATTATTTGAAGCGAAAAAACATCTTGTTATTCTCATTTCAAAAAAGGAGTCAGAGTAAAAGAATATTCGTTTAACTTAGTTTCACACAAGATTCAGTAGAGTAAATGTAAGCAAGCGGAATTTATAGATTTATGCATTTTACTTTATGACTAGCCTCATGCAATACAGACTAAATTATCATCTGATTTAAAGCTAGATTTAAATACTAATAATCCCCTGTAAGAATAAACTGAAATAAAAAAATGTGATATGTTTGAAACTATATTTTGAATAAAGCTTGAACAGAAATGTCAGAAAGTAAATAGCTATAATTGTAGGGTATGTAAATATTATTGAAATGTACAGTAGATTATTTTTCTAAATGATATCAAATCAAGCAAAGCATATTTAGAATGAAGCAAAGTAATGTTATATTATATTCTGCATGCCCTACATATTCTATTTGCATTTGTGACGCATGCTAGCGATTTATAATATTTTTAATGCTTTAACAACAAAATACTCCAGTCGCGTTTAAATGATAAACATCTGATCATCCAAATTGTCTTTATAGAGTTAAAAATTGGATTATATACTTTGTTTATCCATGAATGATTTCTATTACATTTTTCCACATTTTGTAATAGTTACTGGCTTACTTTTGGATTTTTTTTCTCTTATCATGATTCGGTATTAATAGTATTTTATTTTGATGAGTGTATATATTAATATTTAAAAATTGTTTTTTGCAGATAATGATTATAAATTTTCTGCTTTTTAGGAATTTGTGTTTATATTTGTATTAATATCATATTTTAATAATTGGATTGTTATTATTGCTAAAGATTTCCATTTCCTTCAATTTCAATTTTTTTTTATCATTTTCATTTTTTTTCCATTTCGCCCTATTTTTTGGGTTTGTACTTTTAATGTTTCATCATAATTTGAATTTCTTTGCATTCTCTTCCCTTGTATGTGATTGATATTACAGTTTCCCTTTTTTCTCTTTCATGTCTGCATTCTTTGATTTAAATGTTGAAAAACCATTGAAAACCATTTCCATTGAAAAACCTTAGATAAATTTTGTTTTATCCACCATATTGGGAAATTGAAATTATAATATAATCTTTTATTATTTTATCAATAAATGCAACACTGACTTGTATTTTCTTAGCACACTAGATTAACTGCAATAGAAATCTCTTTTCCTTGCATCAGAAACCGGATTATTCTGAATGATCAATGCATTGACAGAAAGAATATCATCAGCGCTTCAAAGGCCGTCACCTCCTATAGTTCTATCTATCCAGAAATAAGCTTCTTCATCGGAATAGGAATATCTATATCCCGAAACATCACAAGAGAAGCGAAATTTCGCTTACTTATACGATAGCTTCTCATCGTAAATTTGCGATGAGACTTTTGAGGAAAACATTGAAAGTAAAATGATCGATCAGTCTTTTAGTTAAAAGATCTAAATGAAGTGAAAACTGAAATTATAGATTATTTAAAAATATATAGAAAAGTTGCATCTAAGTCGTTTATTTTCTGAATAACAGAATTAAAAATCAGAAAGTATTCAGATATATTTTGTTAAAAAATTACATTTTAAAATGTAAAATTATTTTATTTTCTCTCAAAGATAATTGTTGTGAAAACGATTCTGGTAGTGTGTAGACTCTCAACAAGTGAAATTAGTTTCCCGGAGTAAAACGTAATGTAAAAGTTTACTAAATTTACAAAAATGTATATTTACTTCAAATAAGCCTTAAAAATGTATTCTTAATAATTTCAGATTTTTGTAATGTGAGATTAATTCATAGATCCTTATTTAAAAGATAATGTTAATCGAACAGTCCTACAAATACATAAACATATTTTTGCCTAAGTGTCCATTTTTAGAGGAATAAAAAGCTTTAACAAATATTGTTAGGTGAAAAAAACTCTCAGAATGTCTTTCCAACCACTTATACTTAAGAACTGCAAACTCCGGAAAAAAAAATATTTACCTTTTACTTTGTTTCAAATCATTTCCATTATTGTGAAACAGAATTTTCTGTCCTTAAAAAATCGTTCTCAGCAGTCAAATAAATGCAATAAGAATTCTTGTTTAACAAATTGAACTAATCTAACTATTTTATTTTGAAGTTTAGATTCATCAAAATTTATTTTCTGAGATTTTATTTCTTATTTGAAAATATTAAACAAAGTTTGTTTATATATATATTATATATATATATATGTGTGTGTGTGTGTGTGTGTGTGTGTGGATGTAGCTCTATAATTTAAAATTCATAAACAAATTGCACATTTTAAAGTGAAACATAATCAATGGAGGTGATATCACTGAAACGTTATCGAATACTGTCCAAAAATAGTTTTATTCTCTATGTTCTTGATGTTTATGCTCTCTTATGTTCTTGATGTCATTTTTTCTCTGTGTTCTAACATGTCTAATTGTAGATCTTGGTGAGAACAAGAAGAGCTTGAGTCATAATGGTGGGCAATAGTTATGAAACGAAATTACTACTTTGACGTGAAGCTGATATGTTTACTGAAACTATCATGCGAATATATATTTTGGACACTGTTTTTTCCTATTAACTGTAACCAAAATGTGGCACTAAACTACAATTGTTGTCATATGTTCAACTTATCAAATTTCTTTATTTATGTCACTTTTGTTATATGGTGATGTTTTTCATGAGTTGTTGCAAATGTATAAACAGATAGACTGGCACACTTTTGACAGATCGGTTCAAAATATGATTAGAATTTGTATTTTAGTTTCTAAGCCGGTACACCAAGCTTAATCTGTCTAGCTCTTTACTATTTCAAAGTATCGAGTTCATTGTATTTGAACAGCCAAACAGACAGATTCTCTTTCAATGTATTTCGTTCAAAATTCACAAATTCGGTGTGATGAATATATACTAAATTTCATTCTTTCAATTAGAGTAAGGTGAATTGAGTATGATCGAACTCGCAACATTGGGTTTTGTAGCCGAGTAACAAGACCACTAGACAAAATCGCACACTGCTTTCCGGGGGTTGTTATCTGCTGTATAAGCTTCACCACAAATTCAAAGCCTTTTTGAGCTAACGTGTTCATAGACAGATAGACAGAAATGTCAAAAATGTGTTTTTTCTAACTCAGGGAGGTCTGAAATCAGAAGAATCATCAAAATCTCGAGTTCGAACATTTTAACAATTATACTATTTTCTTCATTCTTCTCTACATTCATGGATAAAGGCATTCTTTGCAAAACAGTTACATAATATTAAAATTTTATTAAAACTTCTCTGAATTATCCTCCATTTACCCAAAAGAAGTTCACTACTATTTTAAACAGAATCTTTTCTCGAAAAACCGTCTGTAGATTTTTGTTCGTTTAAAAGAAAAGAAACCAGAAAAAAAAATAAGAAGAAAAAAGTAGAAGAGCACTCTGCTAAAGCAAACAGTTTCCGAAAATGTAACTAAGTATGTTTTCTCGAGTCTTCCGGAATTTTAAAAGGACGCTGTTTTATCGTAGAGAATGAGAACAAGAAGAAAAAAAAAAAATTAGGATTTGAACCATCCTCTAAATATAAGACACAAGAGTGAATAAACTAAAATTTTTCGAGGAAAGAATCATAAAGATTTATGGAACTAGAACAAACGAAATTACTGAGTTTTTTCAAAGGTATATTTCTGTTTTTTCTAAAGATAATTGAAATTTTCAAAAATGTTTATTGAATATGTTTTTTTACTCAAAGTAATTGATAATAAAAAAATTATAAAGAATTTATTATTATAAGTGAAAATTTTATCTTCCCTAAGAACGAAATTGAGATGCACTTTTTAAAAATTGTATTAAAAATTTATTATGAAATAAGAAGAAAAGTAAAGAAAAAAATCAATAATTGTCATTTATATTAGGTATATATATCCTTTTGATAGCAATGATATATACATTGGATAAAATAACTGGAAAATCCATTTTAAAATGCATCGTACTTCGACCATTCAATAGAACGTTCTCGATGAGTATTAAAATCTGCCCTCTAGAACCGTCTCTTTGGGAGGTATAAATCAAACATTTGCTTGATTTATTAAGATTTGTATAAGATAAATCCAACATTACAACATTATGTTCATCCTGTCGGACATCCTGAGGACTGGAGTTTTCTTCGATGAAAGCCTCTGTGTATCAAGGTTTGGAACAGCCTGAAGAATCCACGAAAGGTGTCTTCGACGAAGAGAAATAATAGGTGAAAGTTCGAAATTGTTCGACCGACAAATAAGTGTTGAGAAAAATAGTTACCTGAAAACATAAGATTAAGCTGGTCTTTAAAAATTGACTTTTGAAATATTTATGGAGTACTTTTCTATTTCATTCTGTGGCATAAAATAGTATAAGAAATCAGAATCTAAAGAATATATTTTAAGTTTTATAACTCAGCTCTAAAATTTTCCAAAAGAGAAGAAATTTTCCCAAAAAGATTTATTTTGATATCAAATTGAAAAATACATTAATAATAATTTATAAAATTCTGAATATAGAATAATTTTTTTTGTTCTTATTCCTTTCCTTCCTTCATTATGAGCTCCATGTCCCCGGCATTTTCACGTTGAAACAGAAAAGTTCTTTCCCAGACGCACTGGTGCACATCATTGACACACTCTGTCTGAATCTGATTGAAATAGATCATTTTGTATTTAATTATCGTATTGACTGTTACATACTTTTCAGAGTGTTTTTGCTCATGTATGATTCTTGAATTATAATAATTATAATGAAACGTCATTCAATATCATTACTGTTGTGGTGAATAGCATATAAGCCAATTAACAGCTCTTGTACCCAAACAATTGCTTTGGTATAATGGTTATGTTACTGGACTGCAAACCATAAGGTCCCAGGTTCTATCCTTTCCGCATCTCAATTCGCTACACCGTGAAATAGTTTTAAGTAGTATTGAAAAAGAGGCATTGATATTTTAAGATTCTTTACTAATCCCATCGAATAGCAAGCCGCTTATTTTAACAAGAATCTATAAGCATTCGGCTTGTCATTCCATTGCTTATATCATTTTCCAATGGTAACCAGATTTGCCATTAAAAAGGCACTTTCTAAGCATTTTTTTCCATTATAAATGTCCTCTAGTTTTCTCCAATCATTGTTTTGGAAAAAAGTATATTTATTATTAAAACTTCCATCAGAAACAAAAGAGGCGATAGCGACTGTCATTCACAAATTATTAAAACTTGAGGTACCATTCAACAAATAAATCATTCAATAATAAATGAATTTTTGTAGAACTTCAGTTAACATTGTAGTGCGGAAAGGAGTATGCATCTTTATTGACCAAAATATGAATTAAAAATACTTTGAATAGATTGCTATGAATTCGTGATGCTAGCAGTTATTGTTAAGCTAACTGGTGTTTCAAAAGTGCTTGGCATACCAACTTAAACGACTGAATAGTTCTTCGAATTCAACCGATTAAAGTCATTTTCATACCATACTTGCCATCTGGTGTTTCAATTCAGGAAAGTGATCAATAATGCCTCTGGAATCATTGAATTTGCCAAAAATCAGCACTAAAAACTCCATACGAGTTTAGAGAACTTTAAGACCTTACCATCACATATCCTGGTAATTTTCAAAGCAGGAATACACTGAAGACCTCTAGGTAGATGGCAAGGGATTCATTTGATGGGAAATATAATTTATACACTAAAGTATATTTGTTCGAAAAAAGATTTATATTGCCTGGACAAAAATAATATGAATGTGTGTCATGAAATATTATATCGACAACTGTTTTCAAGCATTATTTCATTGTCTTATCACAAGAAAATTATTTTCAGCTCTTGAAAATTCTAAAAAAGTATAAATGGATTAGCGATAAAATTTATGTGTATGCAATGAACCAGGTTTCTGAAATTTTGCTTAATTACTTGGATATGCTATCGGGATTCTGTAAAAAGATCTGACAGAATGTAAAGTAGATGGATTCTACGACAGTAGGTTCGTTAAAATGGTACATGATGAAGCAGATTGTGGAAGAGGCACTGCTTAAAAAAATAACAACTTCTAAAAAAATCGAAAAACAACAGTAATACTGCTGTTATATGTGATTTAGAAGCAAATTAGAACGTGAGTTTAACGATAATATCCGGTTTCTAAAAATTAACTTTAATGTCTTAAAAATAAGTATATAACCACACTGTAGCCCAGAAACAAAATTTAAGAGTCAAATTGATCTTGAAATATATATTTTATGTTCAAATAGATATCATCTGGTGAGTATATAATATAAGATATCCCCTTATAAAATATAAATCTCTTGATTTAAGTGTTCATAAAATGTTCATAAAATCAACGTGGAATATTCCTAAAACAGTTGTTTTAAAGATGGAACTACTACTTGCAAATTGTAAGAAAAAAATTATGCATATGTTTTTTACTGTATTCGGATTTTAGTCCTGCGTTCAAAGAACATTCGAAATATCACGCGAGATATCCGATAATCTGTCTATTATTTAGTATGATATTACTGCAAAAATCTTTATGTTATTGCATAAATATTTTAATATTTTACACTAAATCAATGACGTTCTTCTTTTTATAATTGACTTGGATGTGGATTTTTTTTCTATATCTCATTCAAGATCGTTTTTCGAATAGGAAATGCAATTCCATAATTTGAAACTAGGTAGCATCATTATAAGCGATTTTGTCACATAGATGTATATAGCCATTTAATTACATCTAAGAATTATTTTCATTGGATAAGCTGTTATTTTGAAATAAAACGGGGTTGAAGGAATTTAGACACATTCTATAGAAAATATTCAGTTACTTTGAGCATTTTCGAAAAAAGAAAATAGAATATGCTGATAAAATATAAAGTGAGTAATTTTTTTCAATAAATAACAAATAGTGTTTTGTAATATTAAATTCCACCAAGGAATAAAAGAATTTTGATTCGTGTATAAAAATGAAGTTATAAATGTCCTTAAAGACATAACCTCTGAAATTTGTTTTATCCTTAAATTTATATTTCAATAATATTCAATTACATAAAAGAAATAAAAACGGAAAAGATACAACGAACTGCAAAGTAAAATTAATAAAAAATTTCGGTTTTTCATTGCATGCTTTCAAGCATTTCTTTATGAAAACAACATTGTTTCTGCAAAAAATAATGGTAAAATAACATTGTTAACATTGTTTCTGCAAAAAATAATGACAAAATAACATTGTTCGAAAATAAAAATAATACTTGTATATTAAAATTTTAAAGAAAATTACAAATGTCTGAATCAAAACGGAATATTTCCTTACCTTCGACGAAAATAAGATTTAGATGTAATTAATTTGAAAAGGCTATGAATGCAAAGAAGCTGTTATGGATACAACAATGAAAATCAAAGTATAAGTCTGGATGTTTTCTTTTGATTTTTAACATGATTCACTTTATTTTCCATGAGGCAAATTGATTAATTTCAATTTTCTAAGTAATATTAAGAAAAGAAAATGAAATATGTTTACACAAATTTTTTCTGATGGATGGAGATTTCTTTATTATTTTTATACCTCCATATATTCTGCTGTTTTAAATTCCAGCGATATTTTTTTCTTTTTTTACGTTTTCGCACTCTT
>JAPMOR010008008.1:4351-30754 GCA_026543865.1 Argiope aurantia | reverse complement strand
TTTTTTTAATGAAAAAAATACATTAGATTAGAAATGAAACTCTGAATAAGACTATCGTGGCACCAACAATCAATACACTTACGATAGATAGAAAATTATTTCATGTCGTTCACAAAATTTTCACAGCGTTTCAGACAGTACTTTTAGGAATGTTCCGTATTATTTCTTTCAGTGTTGCCAGCAATGGGAAAAAATATGAAACAAAATATCATTATTCGGAAAAGAAATCGTGTTTATTTTGTTTCCATTAGCAAATTTTTTATATGTTCTTTATGGTTTAAAATTATAGTCTTGAATTATCCTTTTTTTAAATTGATGAATAAAACTCTAATTTTTTAGCAAATGATGAATTTAAAAAGTATACATAGTTTAATCTTTAAAAAATAAATGTAGTGCATCTCAATAAATAAATATGGTAAGATAAATTAAATAAATATAGTATATTTCTTCTAAGACAAAAATATTTTATAAAGAATTCTTAATTCCTGAATATGTAGATATTTTTCTTTAAAATTATATGAATGTTATTCCATTAACCTTATCATAATTGACCTATTGATAGGAAATCTATAACATTATCTTTATACACTCTGGGGATAAAAGCAGTTAATATTTTTTTCAGGCTTTCAATAATATTTTATTCCAAATAAAAAGGTTTATACTGATTTGATTTTTAAAAAATTACCCTTGCTAGGAGGCAAAAATTAAATATTGCAATTATAGGTGCTCTTAAATTCAATATCTGTACTAAATTGACTGTTGTTTTGCAAAACCCAATCCAATAATGGGAAAAAATAAGCGGATAACCCCAAAGTTCAAGAAATCAAAACTTTATAAATAGAGAAAAATATCATTTAGATTTAAAAATATCCACAACTATTCAAAGCCTTTTTTTGTCTTGGTATTTTTCCAAAACAAGCTTTTTAGGATTGCATAAAGAAGTCAGAAACATCCGTTTTCGAAAGGCGAAAGAAATCATCTAAAGTGTCAAAAACAAACGTTGTTACTGTTTATTTTGTGTGAAAGAACGTATGTCATGAACTAAATGAGCTGTTCCCACATTCCCTGATGAGAAAAACTTTTAAACTAGATGGTTTAGAATGGTTCCCATACTTCTGTCATAGCCTAAGAAATAAAAATAAAAAATATTTGTGACAAATGGGAGGAAGATAATGATTGGTGGTAAAGTTATAATCTTCTTTGATATAACGATTTTAGACTTTATATTAAAATGCTTGAATATTATTTTCTTAATAACGGACTCAGAATTCGATAAAGAAAAATTATTTCACAAAGATAGGATATCCACTAGCACTTTAAAGGCAGTTACATACTAATTTTTTGAAATAGTGTGCAGAGATTAAAACTATTTAGTTTAGTTTAATTTTATTAACGTCCCGCTATAAAGCAACACTAGTGCTACTTTGGGATGGAACTCTGAAATTTAATGCTCTGTGAAGATGACAAGGAGGAAACCTGAGCTGGCACCCCCACTCGAAAATTCCACACCATGCCAAAGGTAGGATATTTGGCACCGATGGGTTTAAAGTGCACCATACCCTCTTACACGATGGTCCTTTGGTGTAATCGGGCCTCTAACCTGGAATCGTCGGATTCTGAACGGAGACCTTACCAGATCATAAAAATGATTTTGCAATCAATTTTTTACTTAATCGCATATATTTTCTTACATTTTTTTCTGTCACACATTGCAGGATGAGAAACTGAAAAATTGTCATTGATTCTAAGTAAACAAAGATGACAAATTGGGTTTAGAAATATTTCCTTTGATATGGGGGAAACTAACTTTGTAACTGGGATTCATAGTGTACTCAGTATCATTTCTATTTTAAAATTCGAATTTCCTCAAACTGCAATGTGTGACAGAAAAAAATGTAAGAAAATATATATGAAGGGATTAAAGCCATCTTCTGAAAGAAAAATGTCTCTTTATTTTAAAAATGCCAAATAATTTTTCAAATCCCTTATTATAAATAGGATTTAGTCCTGTGTCATAGCGTGGTTTGTTCTAACAAACTCTTTATAATTGCAAAAATGTCAAATGCATTAGGTTTCCAAAACGTAAAAGAATAACTCCAAATAGTAGAAAACATACACTGGTAATGTTTATTTTGATCGAAAAAAATACATTTTATACACAATTAAAGGTGTCTCTGGCGTAGTTTCTAATGAGGAAAAAGGTTTAATTTAGACTTCTCCGATGCTTCCAAATTTTCTGACATTGTTTAAGGATTGCAAGAAAAATTTTTAACGTGTAAAATTGTTGGATTAAATTTCTTGGTCTATTTAGCAGTTTTCTAAAGAGGAACGGCGAATTTTGACATTCCTTTTTAGCAAGTATATAAATACAGATTATATTAAAATACTGGAATATGATTTTCTTACATGTTGATATCAGAATTAAATGAAGAACGATTAATTATGTAACATCTTTTCACACTGTGAAGTGAGAATAGACGTTAAACTTGTTAATAATATTATTTACACAGAAAATACTATACGGATTGTCAAGGTAAGATTATAATCTTGATTTTACTACATACTTTTTCATTATATATAAATGATGGAAGGAAACTTAATTTTCTTTAATCTTTGGAAAATATTGAATAGGATACTGGAAAAATATATGCCCAAACTAAAAATCTGATCTTTAATGATTCCCTGTCAGAAAAGATTCATTTAATAAAACCAATAAAAAAAGTTTGAAACAGCGGATACTAATTCTTTGTAGGAATAATTTCATTTGAAATTCTATATTTTAAGAATTTTAAAGATTTGACAAATGACATAAAAATCTGTTATAAAAAGTTGGATGGAAAAAAGTGTTTATTTATTTATTTATTGATTTGTTAAACATGAAGGTGTCTTTCTCCTTTTTTATATACAATATACCTCATAATATTCTAAGCAATTAAACAAAAGGAAACATATTAACATATGGTATTATGATTAATTTAGAAATAAATTACTTACCTTTTTTTCAAGTTCATTAATTTTTACATTTTTTAGGAACACGTTTATATGTAAAACTAATTAGTATTACATTAACAAATTCAAGAAAATTTCTCAGTCTCTGCCTATATAATATGAAAATGTATTTTACGAAAATATTGAAACAAACGCGAAAGTGAGAGCTAATATTTTGAGAAAATTCTGATATGAAATAGAATTACATCCTGAAAAGAGTCAGAAGTGTAAACAATTATTTTATAAACAAGTAACACATTCATAGATGTTTGTTTACATTTTACATCTTTATTTATACTTGATCGTCATGATAGATTTTTTAGTTGGAAATTAAATTAATTCCAAGAAAAATTCATGCTATTTCTTCAAAAATAATCAATAATCTTAATGGTCTCTGGAATTCACACATTTATTAAGTATTCTTTTGAATAAATTTATTTAGTTTTTATAAGTCCTTTTTATTCCATTTATTTAATTTTATTCTTGTTGCCACACAATCTATACTTCTATACTTATAATAAATCTCAATGTGTCTGTGTGTGTTTGTATTGGCGCTCTACAGGCCAGACCATTCATCCTACAGGTACCAAATTTGGCACGTGTATACCTTAGAGGTCGGAAATGTGCACCTGGGGGTTATTTTTTCGAATTTTAAAATTAGAATTTTATTTATTTAAAAATTAAGCGAAATTTTGGCGTGTTTCTGCTATTACTTCCGTAAATATTACCGCACAAAAAAGATTTTTACATCAAGTTAAAGATGAAAAATTTATCTTTTAAATGATACCAATGTTTTAACATTAAAATTAAATTTCTATTTTTAATGAATTTTAAAATAAATATTTTAACTATATTTTTCAACAATTTTTTTCGTACAAAATAAAAATAAAATTTAAGCTGCACGAGCACGTTTCGCATTCATGGAAAAAATTAGCTTTTTTCAAAGTGTTGCCATCACATTTATTAAAGCTCCAACTAAAAATAAATTAAATCTTTTTGGAAATGAAATCTGCAAAAATATAATTTTCGGCACGTGTCTGTAGGAAAGGAAACAGATATGAAATATTAGTTTTTCTAAAAAATAAATTCAAGAAAAATTATTTTATGATCTTTTACACTCTCTATATTATTAATCCAATTAATCAGTTTTATTTTAAGGCAAGTTTTGTTTAATATGAACAGGATATCCATTCAAATCAAGGCCACACAGCTAATTTGTAAACCTTTAGTAAGACACATATCTGCTAAAATGGTCTAAATGGAAATTGATTATATTTTAAGTAACTTGATTCAATAAATGTTCTAATAAATAACGATTTTTTGATTTTACATAAAGCTTCTACTGTGGAAATCATGAATAACAAAATGTTCTTCAGGCACTAATATTTTAAATAAAAAGAGTTAATTTCCAATCAACTAAATCAATCACTTAAACTGACTGATTTATGAAAATTTGAATATCACTATTCAATAAAAAAAGGATAATTTTAGATTTTCCATCGATCGTTTCAAGGAAAATACGCCAATCAGCGAGCAGGTTTCTCAAGATTAATTGGCCGAAGATTATGAAAATGTTGAGTTTTTCTAAATTTTTAACATTCAAAACTTCCGGCAACATTAAAACTTCCGGTAAAACTTCAACTTTAAATTAAAGTTGAAATTTTACCGGAAATGACAACAAATTAGTAAAATTTATATAGTAAATTGAACGAAACGATCTAAACAACAGTATAAGTTTGGTATGACTATCAAAATTTGAAGATTAAAAATGTTTTGTTTGAGAATCTATTAAGAGACCAGTTACTTAAAATATTTAATTGAAAATTGTAGCGAGCGATAATACTGGCGTACCGGCTGGTCGCCAAAGGCTGTTAGTAATAAATTAAGCTCAGTGTGAGTGTGTGTGTGTGTTGGCACTCTACAGACCAGGTCATTTCACCTACAGCAACCAAATTTGGTACATGTACCTGGGGTCCCTTTTTTTGAATTTTTAATTAGAAATTTAATTATTAATTAAAAACTAACTTTCCCGCCAAAAAATCTTCTATTTTCCCCACCGCCAAATGAGTAAGGTTTCAGGATTTCTTCCCCAACAGTAATGAGGCTAGGGTTAAGATTTTTCGGCCGATTATTTCAAACGATTCTGTTTATTTTCTTAATGTTTTATGTATTTAAAATTTAACATTGTTAATTAATCGATCTTTTAGATTCATTCTGAAGTACTTTTGAATTAAAATAACACAGAATAAAGGAAATTAAAAATTTCGAATCTGCATAGCTTTACTCCAACTGGCGTAGAAAAATTCACGCATTTGCGTTACCGTAACTGGCGTTGAAAATTGCATGCGCATTGTGTTCTGATTGTTGACATGACAACCATTATCAACGGATGATTTAAATTATTTTTAGGTTAGTTGCATGCTTTTGTAATTAAACTGTATTTATGTTAGTTATATATTTTTTACATGCTTATAATTTTAAGTACATCGTTTTTTAAGTAGTTTTTTAAATCTGTTTTCGACCGATTATTTTAAATGATTCATTTTATTTTCTTAGTGTTTGATGCATTTAAAATTAAACATTGTTAATTATTCGATTCGTTCATGATGAATCGGATAAAAAATTTTTGACAAAATCTTGAGATATTATATAAATTAAGAAAGATATTCTTTAGTGTCCATAAAGTTTAAACGCTCAGTGACTCTGTTATCAGTAATCCTATTATAAAAAAATGCTTTGTTTCACTAAAAAATATTATTATATTAATTGCAGATTAATTCTTTCCACTTTAATTTAAAGCATAAATTCTACGAGAGGTAACAGAAAATTAGAGAGATACATATTATGTTATGACTGAAGGCCTTTATAATTTTATGACTGAATTATATGACTCTCAAAATTTGAAGTTTTAAAATATTTTGATGAAGAATGTATGAAAGTTGGAATTACGTAAAATGTTTAATTATTAAAATTTAAAAGAACATTAAGATTGGCAAACCGGCTATCTGCCAAAGGCGACTAGTATAAAATAATCCAGCTCCGCTCATAGAAGATTTATTTGATTCAGAATTTTTCTGCATTAATTCTGCATTTGATTCAGAATTTTCTGCATTTTTTATATTTATCTGCGAATTTTAAATTGAATTTTGTCAAAACAATTTTTTTTAAATTTCTTCAAGGACAAAACATGTTTTTTTTTCTTTACAGAAAAAAAAGTAGTTTTTAAGTGTATGTTTAGTACCTTTTATAAAAAGAGATTTTTTGTTTTCTAAAAGAGATCTATTCTTTAATCATTTAAATGCAAAACCAAAAAATTATCTTTCTGACATAGAATATTCGACCAAACATGATCAACAAAATATGCAATTTACACAAAATATACTATGCCTTTTTTATCATAATTTAATAACCTCCGGAATAACACTTATTCTAAAATCCATACAATCAAATAATTAGATCAAATAGATCTAGTTTCAAAATGAGACTCTTTCTCTATTTGCATACATTAATAGCTTTTGCTAAACGCATATTTTACAAAATCCTATATCTTTTAGGAAGTAATTATAAGAAGGTGGAAATAAATGAAATTTGACGACAAGTATTTTTTTTTTTTTTTGTAGTTCAAGCGATGCAAATCGCTGTGTAAATTTGAAAAAAAGAGAAGTAAATTAATAAAGTCCAGTTCCTTAGAAGTGGAAGGATCATTTTATATCATTGACAGATACTGAAATTGGTTTCAACTCTCATACGTGTTCTCCTTTCTCCTTGATATTGATTCTCAGCAAAGGGGAAAAAAACCCTTATTCCGAAGAAGAAAAAAATTTTTTTTGAGAGCAAAGATTTCGGTGCGTGTAATTTTAAAGCAGTTTTATATTCTTTTTCTTTTACATTTTTTTCTACATATTTCCATCGCATTGTACGGTAATCTTAAAGCTGAAATGTGCCAATTTACTATCTAAATAATTTTTATTAAAAATTTATTTATGAAGAATTTTTTTAAAAATCAGAATGAAGTGAGAAGATTTAAAGAAATTATAGTTTTAATATTCATTTCTAAGAATTTAAAAATTCTTTAAGTATGGTTTCTGTGATCCATTTATTTTGATTAATTATCAAATATATAAACTAGGATAATTTCTAAAAATGTGTTATTTTTTATTAGCGTAAATATCGATCTTCCAAATTTCATATATATATGAAGCGTACAAGAATTGTATTGAGTTTTTCTCTATAAAAATACTTTTGTCTTTTTCTGAATGAGATTCATAAAAAAATATTCTTTAAAAGGGTATATATATATATATATATATATATATATATAAAAGTAATGGTATCACTAAATTAAGTCCTTTTTAATTTCCGAAGTTTCATTTTAATTTAACCCATATTAACTTAATACTGAAATGTTCGCTTATTATCTGATCCGGTTTCACCAATTTTTTATTTAATTAATGCTGCACAGCTCTGTAAAATTGCTGAATCGGCAAGTTCCCACGCTCCAAGTGAAGGAATAGAAATTTGTCAAGCCAAACAAATTCTTTTAAAGATACCTATAATTTCCTTACCTAAATCGACACGTATAAAGAAATCCCTGTTAGAATCTCATGGTATATAATCATCGGATATATATACACACCAATAAACAAGGCCTAAGACTGAAAATTAGAAAGAAAACTTACCTAAGTTCTTGTTGTGTCACCTATCAATAAAGTTTTCCTCACGTATTTCTAGTGATTTGATGTTTCTGTTCTAAAAAACTGATTACTACTCTTGCCTATAACCACTTCATCCCTTGCTGTTTGCAATAGTTCAAAAAAGTGTGGAGCGTTCTAACAAATGACGATTAAAAATGGTAAATTATGTAAGTGTCAAAAATGTCAAATGCTGCTTTCCATACAAAAGTAACCCCCGGAGGTCACCTCGAAAAGAGGATGAGATGTTTCCGGTATGGTGGTTGGATCTCTCCAACCTAGAGGATTTACAAAAAGGTGGGGGATCTGGCTTCTCCCATCGATGACGGGACGTACTGCCTTCGGGAAGGATTGTATCTTGGCCGGTGATGGCCCTTAGGACTCAACCACAGTTCTCATCAGTGTTGCTGTTGCGGTGGACCGATCATTGAAATTTCTTTATCCGTGTACCTTTGGGCGTGTCGGAGAGTCAGTGATATGTCTTCCCATACAAAAGTTCCTTGTGAACAGCACTTCTTATCGTAACAAAAACTAAAATTGTCCATAGTCAATAAAGAAGTTCAATGATTATTAATATGAACATTCTATAGGTTTAGAGTGAATAGTCTATTTTTTTTCTCTCTTTTAAATTCCGTTTTGCCGCTTAAATCATTTGCAGCTATTTTCTTTAATTTTTTATTTATGTGAAATTTATTCTACTAAATCAATGCTTTAATTTATTTCTTCCAGTCATTTAAATTCAATTATTCCAACTTTCTACTAGTTAGTACATATTTTAATCATAACCAATACAATGCACTTAAGTATAAAACTATTTTCTTTTATATAACAAATAATAAAGTCTTAGTTTTTGCTGAGACTGAACAATAAAAGGTCAAGGCATTTAAGTAAATATTTTCCTTATTTCTTCAATACATCTCAAGTAACACGCACATATTTCAGAATATCGTATGATATTAAACAATATATAATATTATTGTTAAAACATTGACTATAATATTACAGAATAATGTTCAATGCGTGCAACAATCTATCCTATATGGGGTGTTTAGTTATTTCTGAATGCAATTTGTATTTCATTGAATGCATATTTTAAAATAGTTTCTAATGTCTTATGTATTTAGTTATTGTAAGCATATTTATGTTCTTCCCAAGGGATAAGATTCGCAACAGAAAGCAAAAGCGTAATAGAATTCAGTAAAAGTTTTGCAATTTTTCTTGTAAATTGATCTTTTGAATTTTATTTCTGCTGCTCAGTGACGCAAACTGTAAATGCATGTTTTCCCCGTTGTATTTAATTTCGTGATGCAGTGATGGCGGGGTACTCGGCAGCACACAAATGAAGTATTTTAATTTGTATTTTTGGTAAATTTCATTATCATTTATCAGATTTTGCTTTGTATGTATTTTTATTCACAAGTGATTTCTTAGCAGAATATCGCTTCCATGTCTAAAACTTTCTTAAATGTGTATATTCAATATTAGATGTTTATATTCATAGGAGGGGGAGATGAATTTCCTGGTTATACAAAAATAAAAGTTTATCCATTTTTTTATGTTTATAAAATAAAGTTAGCAAAAATACGAGCACATCCAAAAACATTTTTTAATAATCGTAAAGGATATGCATAGGAGTTGAGAGTGGTGTTTTGCATACATGTCTATTTATTTTTGTGGTGGTCTTAAAGGAAATCTTCAAGGTTTTAAACCTCTCCCCTTTTGGCAATGTACCTTTATGCATCACGCTTTATCCAGTTTAAAGAGAATATTCTAGAATAAAAATATTATCATACCACTATGCAGATTGCACATTATCTGCAAAAACTTCTTTTATATTTGAATAAGTCATTTGAATGAATTCAAATGAGTCAAAAGTCCCTTATATTTCGAAATTCTATTATCTTAAATCTTTAATTTTTCAAAATAGGGTTCATATTTCATATGTTATAACATACTACTATTTCCTGTAAACATCGTTTAAAAATTGAATACTTGTTCCACTACGATTCTTTAAACTGCCTTCTTTGCTTTCTTTACTTCCTTTGTCACTTTCTCAGTTCGGAAAATTGAGAGAGAATTTTTGAGAGATTGAGAAATTTTGAAAGAGAATTATATCTTTCTAGTTCATCAATAATTCTGAAACTTTTGACTCAGTGCAGCTATTTCTCCTTATAAGTGTGATGAAAATATATCAATTATGATTGATAGCTTCACTATTTTTTACATGTTCAAACTGAATAATTTGCAATTAAAGAGTCAGCAATAGTCAGTTGGTAGGAAGTGCAATGAAGAAAATGAGTAAGATTTCAAGAACATAGTTTATTTTTCTGTCCACGTATTACACGTTATGAAAGCTTCTTTTGGCGGTAAAGAGCGGAGAGCTACTGGACTAACAATGCGATTTTCTTTTGTCGTTATTTTTTAATCTCAATTTCTCGTCACTTGCTCCAAAAACAAAGATTTCTTGTAGATTAATGGCAAAAAATTTAAATAGTAAGCAATGGATTTTGTACACATTCTCCAAGTGATCTTCTAGGCCTGTCCAACGACGAAAAAACTAGTCTCTAAATGATAAATCGACTACAATTGCAATTTAATGGTTATATCTGATACTCCAAGCTCTTATTTAACCACATTGAATATTTGATGAATATTCATATCATCCTTTTGCATCGTGTCGTTGATAATAAAGGATCTTCAATCCCCGTTGACCACGGTGGCCTGGTGGTAAGGTCTCGGCTTCTGAGCCGTAGAGTTTCAGGTTCAAGACCCGATTCCACCGAGGAACCGTCGTGAAAGGGGGTATGTTGCGCGTAAAATCCGTCAGAACAAACGTCCTCCTCCTGGTGTGGTAAGAAGGGTGCTAGCTCAGGTGTCGTTCTCGTCATCTGACCGCAGTTCAAAATTACGAGGTCCAACCCAAACTAGCCATAGTGTTGCAACTGGACGTTAATATAACTAAACTAAACTGAATCCCTGGTTTGTTTTGAATGCTTTCGTTTTGCTATTTCCTGTCGTGCTTTGCTTTCAACTATTTCCTGTTGTATGCTTATTTATTAATAGATCTTGAAACCTGAAACACACTTTTGCAATTTCTTCAACAACATTGCATCTAAATTTGATATCATAAAACCAACACGTTAGTAAAACAATTTTTAACCCTCTGAAATGCATTCTTACAATTTTAACATGCACTGGTCTGAATTGTTCCTCATCCAGGAATGCTTTCAATACTTTAGATTCACTGCATTTCAAAACTTTAGATTAAATTACGAAAGATAGAATGGTAAAATTTGGACGTCATCTGAGCATCTTACTGGTAGCAAAAACTGCTAAAGAAGAATTCAACGGGAATTTTATATTATTTATATTCATAGTAATGGTTCATATGGCACTGAAATGGGTTGTTAGTCATATCGTAAAGTAAGGAATTTTTTTTACATACAATTACATACAATGGAACTTACAACAGAAGAACTTCAGCTAGAAGCAAATATGTTCAAGATAGCCTCCTCGGGAGTGATTTATTTTTTATAAAAGTTCGGATAAGTTCAATAAGAAGAAAAGTGGTGAATTCATGAAAACGAACACTGTATAAGTCCCACACTTCGGATTAATCTTCTGACTTCCAATTCGAACCGAGACGGCTGGTCAATCAGGCATCCGTCGAACGGCTGTGCGGTTGAAATGTCACATGATTATTTCCTTCCCCTTTTTAAAGCAGTGTTTTTAAAAGGTGCAGAGTGACCTCATCGTTTTGACAATATAAAATTTATATCCCAATGTCACTTTTGATTTATGCCTCCAGAGAGGGCAGATGCTTAGTTTACATTAAAATTTTTCCTTGCTAATTATTAAGATCTCTTGCTAAAATGTTTGAACGTAATAAAAGTAGATATTTTTTTTCATGGTATTCACATTTTGTGTTTAGGAACAATTCTGGGCTTGCAAAAGGTATTTTAAAGGGGAAGGTGCCGTTTTAATTTAGTGACATTGGGCAATATATCTGCAATATAATAAGTTTTCAACTTTGGAACTTTATTCTTTTTAAATACTAATAAATAAATCTAAGCCAATGGTTTGGAAATATATTTATTTAAGCTTACATAGATTAAAAATTCTCCCAAATTTTAAAAATACATTAAACGTTTCCTCCAAGAAATTCATCTAGATTAATTATTCTTAAAATGAATAAAATGCAAACTTTTGAATGTTTAAATTTTATTTATTTTTTATTTATTAAATTTTATGATTTTTAATTTTAATGAACATGCAATTTGCATTTTAAAGTTAAATTTCGACATCAAAGATGTTTTTAGTTATTTAACATGTTTGAGTTTTCTAAACTAGTAAAAAAATGAATCTTCTAGAAATTATAAAATTTTATGCAAATTTTTACACGAAACTTAGTTAATTAACTATAGTGTGGATGTTAGAAACATGATGATACTCTTGTTAGTAAGATAGAGGGAGAAAATATTTATTTCCAAATCGTCTTTACTTTTGGCCATTTTGGATTTTGAAATTCTGTATTTTGAAGAGCGAAGATATTCAGAGTTTTAAAAATAATTCATGAGTTTTAATAGATCTGTGTAAATTATAATTATAATGCATGTTATATTAAATTTTTTGCAGTTATTTATTCCAGAAATTGAAAGTTCAGACTTTATTAAAAAATGATGAAAATTACTGACGGCTATTATAGATTTTCATTTATGCATGACATGTTTGTAAAATCACAACAAGCCATTTTTTTTCATAAAATAAGACTCATTTTATATTTGGGGATGTAAATTATGAATCCTCATTACATGTACTATATTCATTCATTCATGTACATGTAAAGATTAATATTTTTGATTGGTATTCATCTAATCTATAAATTCATTTCCTTCAACAATGATTTTAGATGACTTGAAATATGTTTTTTTTTATTCTTAAAAAGAATCTTGGTTAATCTGTATCGGAAATATATGATTTATTAAATTCATTTTTATTTTAAACCAGCCGAACTATCTATATTCTATCTAAATTAATCATCATGCTTTGAAATATGAGCTGCAAATATTTTTCTAGATACTAAAAGAGAGATAGAAAGTAATCTATTTAGATTTTGTTCGTCGTTTACACTCATTTAAGTAGCTCTGGATTTTTCGTTTTCAATGAAACAACGATAAATAAAAAAGTATTTGTTGTTGGCTATCTAAAGAAAAATAAGTGATGCCTTGCTTTAGCCTTAATCGAAATGACCACGCGGGTGCAGAAAAAAGTTATGGCATTGATGTGCCTCCTGAAATTGTTTTTATGATTCTTATCGTCACGTATTTTCCCGGAAGTAAGACATTGTTTCGATCTCACAGCTGTGGGGCTTATTTCTTCTGAGGAAATAGAAACCGGAAAAATGGACCCCCAAGCTAGGAATCGTTACCATAGCAACTGATATCCCGATATTGTGGTTGAATAAATTAGCAACTAATATCATATTTGATTAGCTGATATATGATTTCCTTGTGATTTGGAATCCACGGAATTCATATTTTCATATCTATGTAATCATACATTTTTATATTCTTAAGTTAAAAAGAATTATTCTTACATATTTTGTCTTTCACTTGCGCCTCTATCCTTTTCTGTGTATTTTCAAGAGATATTCGCTTACATTATTTTGAAAGATAATATAAAAATAAATATGTTACTTTTCTCTTTGAATCAAATTAGCAAATATTTGCAATGTAAAAATGTTATTTGACATTTTATTCGGGAACATGACTTAATGATTTCAAAGAAAATGTTTTTGGGATTTTTTTGTTGAAATAGATTTTTTATTTGATCATATTTATTATTTATATAGAAACTATTCATGAGTTAATGAAATTTACAACAGTCAACTTTATTTTTTAGATTTCTTATGCCAGTTGTTGAACATTTATTCACATAAAGAGGATAAATATGTTACCTAAATTAGCAATATAAAAAAAAGTGGCAGGAATAAAATAAACAGGGTTATTTCTAGATTTTTCTGATATAAATAAATTTATTTTAACTTTTGAAATGGACCAAAGAAAACTATAGAAATTTCATCGATAAAACGAGCAAATATTAGTAATGTAGCGAAAACTAAATAATAATAGTAGTAATTGTCATTATATATAATGCATTTGATTAAAAAAAGAAGTTAATATAAATATAGACCATTTTTGTAAATATTTACGCATTCATTGCATAATTAAAAAATAACAAAAAAATTGAAATGTTTAGTAAAAAATCCTTAAAGAATTTTTTTCCTCAAATATAAAACAAAATTTTCTCAAGCTTAAGAATTTTCAAAGTAGATATTTAAAAAAAAATCCCTGAACTAAATAAGGCAATGAAACTTGATAGAAATAATCATTATCATTTGATTCAATAATTATTTTAATAATCAATATGTAACAATATTTTTGTTATTGTGATGAAATTTTGTATTATTTCATTTGCCCATTAAAATATCCAATCATATGCTTTCGATAATGTTAAAAAAAAGCTGACACATTTTAACATTAACTCCAAAAACATTTTCTAAATCTGCTTTTATTTTGTAGCTAATGCACTTTATACAGACGGGTGGTAATTAATCTCAGGTTAATTCTTTATCTTCATAATTTTCAGTCATGTGATACTAATTCTATTTCTCAGCACTGCGTGCTAATTACTGCTAGTATTTTTCTATCTTACAGTTTTCAGTCCCTGATGTACTAATTTTAAATAAAAACTAATTAAAAGACTGGCATCGCTAATTTAACAGCCAGGAAAACCTATATTCGGAGCGAATAAGTAGATCTTTAAAGATTGCGAGTAGGTAATATTTATTACAATTTATTATTTTTATTTACAGCAATAAATTGAAATAGGTAATTCAGAAGAAATTTCTAAAACACTTTGATATGGGTCAAGAAGTACAAAGCAAAATATATCAACATATTCTCAAAGCTTGTTGATTAAACAATCTAGCGCTTGTTTCTGGCCTTTTGTCTACCAGTTTTCATTTGCATAGTTAATTTCAGTTTTAGTTTGCATAGTTAATTCTTTACATTTTTAATGCAAGAATATTTTTTTTGTTTTCACTTTCCTGGTAAGATGTCTAGGAAATTAATTATTAAAATTAGTTTAGGAATGCAAAATAAATATCAGATTATAATCTTCCAGATAGTTAATTTATATATACAGTTACATTCAAAGTAGAACAGTCTACATAAAACAAGTTTACATTGAAATTTTATATACTCAAAGAAGTAAAACAGCAAAATAAAATGTAAAATTCTCAAACTAGAAGATTCAGTAAACTTGTTTTAGTACAGAACATTATAAATTTCAATATTTATTCGAAAAAATGATTTCCTCTAATAAATTATTTTCATAATTTACAGATTGAGAAGATTTTTCTGTTGGTATGACAAAGAAAAAATCATTGAATCCAGCGGAATACGAAGAAACCATAACAATTTTTCATGTAATCTAGACAAATGGAATAGTTTAATATGCTCGAAAATAATTGTATTTAATGTATTATTGACATATGTCAAAGTTAAATTCAATTTTTTATATATTGTTACTTCTAAATTTGAACAAAATTTGAAATAAAAGAATTTTTTAAAATAAAAAAAAATATTTTTAACTCCGCTTTTAGCTGATATAAAAGGCTATAAAATAATATTCTAAGGTTGTTTTCTTTGTCAAATTATTTTTTCTGTTGCCTTTTACGTTTCGTGTTAAAGTGGATTCTGAAGTCGAAATACATTTTTTTTTTCAAAGTTTGTAACATTATTAGATTCCTGCAGCAATTGGTTTCATGTTGAACTTATAAAATATGTTGTCGTTTTAGAGACATTACTGAATTCCAAAGGAAAACGTTTTTCGTCTAAAATAACAACTGGAATCTTTTTCAGTCTTAAAAATTCTTAAATATTTAACTTATTCACTGAAAGCTTACAGAATTGCATTGAAATATCTAACTTGGTATAATAGATTTTAAAAGATTTTTTTTTGTTACAAAAACTATTTTTTATTTTTTTTATTTTTGATGACTATGACCAATTTTCCAAAACTTTTATTGTCCTTTCATTAGAGGCTGACTATAAAATAAATAGACATAAATATACAGAAATACCAAGCAAAATTTTAAATAGAAAGGTAATGCAAATAAAAAAATAGTATGTCATACAAAATTTATTACAATTTGATTAGAGTAAAAGAAATATTTATTGTGACTTATCCGGTAAGTTAAATTATGTTGAATTTGTAATAATTCAAAAAGTTTCTTAATGATGGATATTAATACTGAAATAAAAGAAAAAAATATTCAAAACAAGTTTGATAATAGGAAAAAGTAATCTCTAAAATTAATAATTAAACGATGAAACTGTAAATATTGCTTTTTAATACGAAATATTCTTACTATCCTAGGAAATAAAAAACTGTAATTTTGCGAAACATATTTTGAAAGAAAGTTTATTACAAAATTTATTAACTTTCATAGTCACATGCGTTTTAAAATTCCTTTAATCAAAGAGTCTGCATGTAGTTTGTAATTGTAACGTCTCTTCTATTTGCATAACATAATTGCTTTCGCGTAACTTCTCATTTTACAGAAGTATTTTTTTTTTTCTTATTTCGTATTTTCGAAGAAGTAATTACAAGAACTCGAAGATAAATTGAAATTTGATGTTAAATATTTTTCTTCATTTTATATTTCAGGCGAGAAAAAATCATTGCTATCATTTAAAAAGAAATAAATATGTTTTTCGGACTCATAGAGGTTTGAAATTGGAGATACACTTCTAAATCTTGGGTTCGAATTTTTTGAGATTGCATTATTTATTTTCTCCATGCTTCAAACACTAGATAGTTACAGTATAAAATAATAAACAGCATCATATGCTTTTGAACTGGAATAATCATGATACGTATTGACAGATACAGAATTTTGTTTTAATTCACAAATGGGTCCATTTTGTTTGATTATACTGGTTCAAAGTACTAAATAAATAAATAAATTATATCAACGATGAACATTTTGTCTAAAAGCAGCAGTTGTTGTATGTCCAATTTTTAAATTTTTAAACACTCCACATTTCTTACCTTGTCAAATAACAACTTCATCTGCTTTTTTTTTTGCTATACATGTGATTTTGAAATGGAAATGTACATTTTATTTTTTTGTCTACCTACGAGAAGCAAATTCACGTCAAGAATTTGTTTGTTTAAAAATATTTTTGAAATATTAAAATAATATATTTCATGCAATTAAAGAAATATTCTCTAAAAACTTTTTAATTTAACTTAATTTTTTTAATCCTCTTTCTTAAGAAAATTGAATTCTTTTTTTAATATTCATTCAAATTAGGCATTACTTCAATTATGCTTTAAATACATATTCCAGAATTTTTTAAGAACTGTTTTCTTTTTTCAGTGAAATTTGTCTTTCGATAAATTGAATTATTTATTAAATAAGTTAATAAATATTTCCATTCTATAAAAGATTCTAAATATTATATTATAATTTTCTTTACGAATAGTTTGTTTTTAACATTTTTTGCATATGAGTATTTAACGAAGACAAGATTTGTGAAAACGCAACAAAAAATTAAATTTCTATGATTAATTCTGATATTCTATATATAACCTCTATGATTCTGATTCTATATATAACCTTTATGATTCTAATTCTATATATAACTTTTATGATTCTAATTCTATATATAATCTCTAGGATTCTAATTCTATATACAACCTCTCTGATTCTCTATGTAACTATAATTAATTCTTATATATAAAGAATGCATTCTATAATCGATTTCTCATGCACTAATTAAGATTAGATCAACAATTTAGAACTTGAGTCTCGGAACGCTAATGCAAACCAAAACATAAGAGTATGAAGCAAAAATTTTAATGAAAAATCATAAGTTAGTTTTCCAAATTTTTGTACCACTTGATATTATATTCGAAATTGACACAAAGAATTATTACATTATGTGAAGGTATTTATTGGAGCAAACATTTATTATGACATGGACGAACATAAAAAAATAATATTGAGAAGCTATAATGAGAAGTTCAACTAGTATATATTTTTAATATGTAAAACCTATTGAAATTGTAGATTTCTAAATTTTCTTCGTCTAACTTAATAAAGTCATTTAAAAAAACAAAAAATATATTTTATATTTACGATTTTTTGCCTTTCGAAATAAACTCTTATTTACCTTTATATGAAAGAAGGTTTGATTTACTAAATTCGTTTACTATTATATTTATATCTGAAAGCTATCACCTAAATTCATCAACAAGCACGAATCATTTATGTTTTTGTAGATACTAAATAAAACAAAAGATAGGAAACCCTCTTCAGAATTTTTCACTTCATTTTCACTCCATTAAGTTCTTATGGGAATCCAATCATTTCTCTCATGTGACTCAAAATATTTAATGCAGACGATTAAAACGACGAAGAATGGTGTCTTCCTTCAGAATTTACCGAAGTGAACACGTGGTAAAGAAATAAATTATGGCTTTAATATTCATTCTGAAACTGTATTTTCTTCTTCTTTTTGTTGTATTTAACAAGAATTAAGAAATTCTCTTTATCTCGCAGGAAAAATGATTATTTCTTCCAATGGAATGGCAACCGGAAAAGTAGCTCCCAACTTCGGACTGTTGTCATGGCAACCGATATTACGATATTATGATCGAATAATCCAGCAGCTGATATCATTTTGATGAGTTGATATGCTTTCTTTTTGATAAAAAAATTGCTGAAATATTTTCAAATCTGTATAATCATACGTTTATATTTTCGGATTTTTCTACTTATTTTTTTTTCCTTGGAAAACTTGATTTTGATTTGGCGTTTATTCCAAACACATTTTATTCTTTGGAAGGATAATATAAATTCATTTCTTTTCATTTAAACCAAATAATGTTATGAAACATCCATTTTGAACTCATGGTTTAATAAACATGAAATTTGTGTTAAATTATTCATTGAAATTGTGAGAAACAAGCATATTTATTTTAATTAAAAGGTCATCATTCATCATAAGTCAGGAATAGAGTCACAAAATTGTCTTTCTTAGTCAGGTCGTAAGTTAGAACTGGGGACAATAAAATATGCTAATACCTAACTTCAGTACACGGAATTAAACTTTTTTTGTTTATTATTATGTATTATGAGAATGTATAAACATTATTTTTTTATCATTCTGATCATTCTTTGTTCAGACACTGATTCGTTAACTTTTTTTTTTATCTCTGTCTCATACAATTTGGAAAAATTATTAAAAGCATGTAAATACCTTTAGTTGCATGTTTTATGGAATAAATGTGAAACTGGATAAAAATCAAAATGAAAGATTTAAAACGAATTATTCTAAATAAATAAATTTGGCATTTTTTAATTATATTGCCACTTAAATTGAGAATTTTAATCAGTGGGAAAGACTCTCCAAAATTTTTTTGCATACCCCACCCCAAGAAAAATATTCTTTCCCTCTCCTCATGTATAAAATTGTGTACTATGGATTAAGGTCCTGAATGCGTTAAAAGGCACAATCGAGCTTTATTTTCTAAATATAGAACTTTTGTTTGGCTCAAAATTTCTGTCTGAATCTATCGTGTAAATATGTAATCTGGATGCCTTTTTTGCCGACCGATTGTAAACACAATTTCTCAATGACCTACGATTTTAATCACAAATCGCATATCGAATTTGACTGGTTTTAGTAATCTGTGAAGATACAAAATGACAGAGTGCTATCTAAAATCAATATATCTAATTTCATAGGTCTAGTCGAAATGTTTTTTTGAGCTATCATATTCACAGACAAGAAGAAAAGAATGCAGACATAATCCCAAACAAAGCGTTTCGGAACTTATGTGGATCTGAAACATGGAAATTCGACAATATATTGGATTTCTGAAAAAAATAAGAAACATAAAACCAGTCAATTATTTTTATAATGTCCATACCTTTTCAAAATAATAAATAATTCAATAAATTGTTGTTTTTGTTGCATTTCTGACTGCTGAGAAAAGTAGCAGTATTAAATAGGGGGGGTGAAAAGAATAATAATATACTTAATTAATTGCTAACATATTAAAGGAATTTACAGATAAGAGATTATTTTCAAAATCATTTTTCATAACAATGCATGCAATTCTAATTAAAACAGTTTGTACTGCATTTCAAAAAATTTTATTATTGAAATTTTGTGTCCTAACTCATTTGGTGCCAAACTGTGCCATTGTACGTAATATGATTTATATTTTAAATAGAAATTAGAGCTGATATTCTCAAACTTTAGCCAATTTATTTTAGTTTAGTTTTGAACCTTTCGAGGATGCGACAACAATGTAACTCTTATTTACTTAATTCTAAAATATTCTCTTATTTCCTAATCCAATTTCACCTTTTTTATTCAATTAATTATCGAGCTTTGTAAAAATGCTTAAATGTACTCTTTCACACGTTCCGAATGAAGATAAAAATTTATCAAGTCAAGCAAATTCTTCAAAATATTGCCTATAAATCCCTTTAAATCGACACGTATAAGAAATCTGTATGAGAATGTCGTAGTATATAATCACCAGGGGGGAAAGATGTGTTCTCTTTTCTCTCTTCTTTCGCTTTTCAGCTCTTCTATCGCTTCTGAATGGACACTTCAGGATACATATATATATATATATATATATAATGCATACTTTTGAAGTATATATATGAAGTATACTATGATTTCTTTGATACTAAATCATTTATTACTTTTTTATTCATTTATACACTATAAATTATACTATAAATACACTATAAATTATGGCAAATTAGCTATTCATTAATGGAGTTTTTTTTAAATGTATGTGAAGACACATAAAGATGGAATAGGAAAACTTAAAAATAATATTTAATAATTTTTTTATTCTTTTTATATCAAGCATTTATATATATAGCAAGATAAACACCATGGTAGCCTTTTTCCAGACTACAAATTATCGTCTAAGTTTTGTTGAGGCCCTCATGAGTTCTCAACACCCTTGCATTCTTCATAAATAACACTAATTGAATATTTAGATAACAAGATAATTTTCGCAAGCTAAATGAGATAGTTTCTTAGACAATCGATATAAATACTAAATAAATCATTTTCAATTGGGAAAGTAATTCCTATGTCTTCCTAACAGGAATTGAATTTGGTTTATTTATATAATCATTATTACTCACATTTAAAAGTTACGAAGGTACATATTGCCTAAATTTATCGACATTAATTTAGTCAGATATCTAAATTAATTGGACACACATGCAGTGTTTGTCATCAAACAACAAAAAAATAAATGTAAGATGTTAATATTTATTTCATGCTATCAAAATATAACAATACAAAACTTTTTGTAGCTTATCATTTCGATTGCATTCCATTAAGAACTTCTGAAATCCATACATTTTTTTGCGTACAATAAAATAAACGTAAGAAAAAACATTTTCTTTTGACAATCTTGACAAGAATAAGTGGTGTTTTTTTTAGCTTTCACTGAAATGACCACATTGGCGAATGAAATAAGTTATTACATTGTTGTGCCTCCTGCAATTGTTTCTTTTTCTTTCTATTCTTATTATTTTCTGTAAGTAACCGGAAATAAGATATTGTTTTATTCCTTCCTACCAATGGAAACCGGAAAAGATCCTACCTTCCGCATGTGTTTTATCATTGAAACTGGTATTTCGTTACTGTTGTTGAACAAATTATCAATAGATACCATATCTGCTGAGTTTATGTAAGCTTTTTTGGTATATAATCTATGGCACAATGATATTTATATAATTAGATGAAATACATTAACTTGGCATCTAAAAACAATTTTCTTTTTTTCCCCGTGAAATTATTGTGAAAAACATTCATTTTAAAAGTATCTGGTAAATGCATTTATATTTCTGTCTAAATAAAATTATGAAATATATCAGTAATTACAAATGTAATATTTTACTATCACAGAACATATTTCGAAGCATTTGTTAAATCTCATTATCACATCTAGAATAATTAGTAGTGATAATTAATTTGTTTGTGAAATTTTATTGCTTTATTGAAAAAAATAGGACATTTAAGTCATTTAACAATGGAAAGAGCATTTTAATTTGTACTGACCAAATTTAGATTATATCTAGAGGACTTACGTTTGGTAATAAATTTCTTTAATATTTGAAACAAGTAGGTAATGAGTTCATATTTTAAATTAAACTTCTTAAAATCGATAAACATCAAAGTATTAATTACAGTGGGCGAAAGAAAAAATAGACAAAATGAAATTAATTATTTTTTAAACTGTAAATGAGGTATGCTATACAAAATTGTATTTTTTATTTAACTTTTAATACAATATTGAGTCTACATGAAAATGTATGAATAAAGTGAGATTCCTTTAACGCTGAATTAAAGAACTTTGAATATTCTGAATGCGAATTATTATATGAAATTTTAAATATTACTAAAAAAAATAATATTAAAAATTCATAATATTTCAATATTAAATAATTCATAATATTTCAATATTAAATAATTCATAATATTTCAATATTAAATATTCGTAATATTTCAATATTAAATAATTCTTAATATTTCAATATCAAATATTTAATTTTAAATATTTAACTTCAAATTAATAACTTAACACTCAGGAAGAGTCAATATTATTGGTGAGAAAGACAAAGATAGCTAAGAAAATATATATTTATTAAATTATTTTTATTTAAAGTAAATATTAAAATAAGCTTCCTAGAAAAAAATTCAGACAGAGAAATTTAAATGGAAGAAGAAATAAACAATTTATTACAACGCAAAATTCACAAAGCTAGTTGAGTAAACAAACTAGGTCGAGTTGCTAAATTTACATCTTCTAATATTTATTCGCATAATTAATTTTCTTCTCAGGAATTATTTTCATTTTATAGAAAGTTTATTTTTATTTTTGATGAAATACCTAGGAAATAAATTATCAAATCCAGATGAAAAATGCAAATTAGATGACAACAATTTTTTCATGGAATCAAGGTAGATAAATTAAAAACATTTTGTTTATTAAAAATTTTATTTTTGATAAAAAATTTTGGTAGAATACATGCATAGAAGACATTTCAAAAGAACGATTAATATACGCGAAGACGTAAAAAACGAATTATAATGCTAGATTCTCAAAGTTAGTTGAATTAATAAATTAATTCCAGTTTCTAAATTTATTCTTTTCATTATTTATTCTTATAATTAATTTCTTTCTAAAGAACTATTTTCATTTCATAGATTAGTATAATTTTTTATTAATTTTCCTCTTGAGATGTCCAGGAAGAAATTATTAAATTTCAATGAAAAATTAAAATTAAAGTCCAGAAAACATTTCCCCCCCATACGATTGAAACAAAGATTAGGCATCTTTATAATACCAATTTTTTTGTGTGATTTAAATATCCATTGCTTATTTATTGACAGAAGGAAAAAATAATTTCGATATCTAATCATTGTCAAAGTTTATTTTGATGATAATTAAAAAAACATTGAAAAAAATTAAATGCAAAATTTAAATGCTAGAAAATTTAGATGCAAATTTTCTCCTGTTTTGTAGAAAACATGGTCTGGTTTCCATCAAAATTACAAAAAAAAAAACCCTGTATATTTGGTTTTATATTTTCTTTTTATTTTTACATTTTTGACATAATCTGGAAAACTACTCGAAGAATATTTTTTTTTATCTTTAGAATTGTATATATTTATTTTTTTTATGTTGATTTTTTTCTTCCTTTCAAAATGTATTCCATTTGTATACTTTCGAATTTAATAAATCTTTTATCTATGAAACACAATTTATTTAATTTTTTTTTCTTTATTCAGTCTTAACCAGCTCGGTTAACTGGTTAAGACCAGTTAGAACTTAAGACCAGAAGAACTTAAGGTCAGTTATGTCTGGTTAACTGGTTAAGACTTGTAAACCAGACTTAATTTCGGTTACAGAGCAAAAAAGGAATATTATTTATAATTAATACTTAAGTGAAGCAATATTTTATTTATGACTAGCTTGTACAAGGCACATTGCTGCCGCAGAAGAAATAATTTTTGAAATATCGTTTGAAATTTGTAATAGCCATTTTGTTTAATTGGGAATGATAGAAAGCATGAATTTTATTTTCTTGTAGAGAATGAATACATACATTGAAATTGGCTGATATAAAAGGAGAAGTATTAATAGTCTGTTATTTACTTTATAATTCGAGTTATTTAGGATTGACAATATTTTTTTTTGTTTTAGGTCTTCAGCAAAAAAAAATATATTTCTTGTCTGTCCAACTCATGAGCATCCAACATACAACTGGCCATGTGAAACACACACACACACACACACACACACACACACACACACATATATATATATATATATATCGTGACCGAAGAGAGAAGGCAATTTCATAATTTTAAAATTTTACTTTTTTCATCCCGGGAGGCATAATGTACAGCGAGGGAGAAGTGATTCCGTTCATAAAATATACAAGAGTAGACGAGAACAAAAAGAGAAAAGAGGGACAGAAATATTTTTGACGACGATTATTTACCATGAGATTCTGATAGCTATTTCTTTACACTTTATCGATTTAGGTAGGGGAATCATAGGTATTAGGTCTGGAATTGTATTTAAAAGTATTTGTTCAGACTGACATATTTTTATCCCTTCTCTTCGAGAGTTTGAAAGCAGTTTTACAGAGCTCGTGTATAATTTATTCAATGAAAAATGTGGAATTGGATCCGGAAATAAAAGAACATTTTAGATTTAAGGTAATATGGGTTACATTAAGATAAAAATTAGAAAATTAATTAGGATTTATTTTTAGAGATATCATTTACACACACACACACACACACACACACATATATATATATATATATACACACACAAAATAAATGTCAGGAGCATAAAATCTATGAAAATTTAATAACTATTCACTCTGTTGATACTGTTGTCAAGAAAGTGGAAAGAATATAATAAGTATGTTGCATGGGGAAAGAATATAGAAACATAACAATACGGAAAATATTTAATGTAAATTTTTAACAGTTTTAAATCATGCATCAGAGATAAAAAAAATTCCATTGACAAGTCTGTCTAATATGCAGTACATTGTTATAAAAGCTTCACAAGGTGTTTTAATATTGTTTAAAAGAGCTGTCATTACCCCAAAGTAAGTATTTGTCGAATTTCAAAACCCTGAGAAATCTACGTCGAGGTGACTCAGTCGTATACTTGACTTTTATATATTAAACACAAAGCTGTTCTTATTGTTCAATAACGTTATTGTTAAAGTACGTTAATGTTAAATAACTTTATTGTTCTTGTTAATGTTAAAGAACAGAGTTCCAAAATGAAAATACGTTTTCGGAATCAAATATAGAAATCGTAAATATTCTCTTAAATACCTTATTCTTTAAAATTTCTGTAAGCATTTGTAATTCTTTATTATGCATTTGTTTAATTAATTTAATTGCTTCTGTAGAAGATTTCATTTCATTGATACAACTGATTTTATATCACAATCCCTAGAGAACAATTATAATAATACGAAGAGGAAAGGAAATTTGGCATCGAACATTCTTTTAAGAGAAGCATTCGACATCAATTTGGAAAGTAGACGATTATATTACATAGAGAGTAAAAGAAAATGAGGAAAAATAATAGATTTCTGAAAAGCAAACGATAATTATAGCTAATAGAACATAATCTAGCTGTCAAAAAGCAATGAAAATGTAACTCTTTCTTTATGATGGAAACGAAGAAAAAGTAATATAATAATTTCAGTTGATTGTAATGTGCCCTTAATTATTTTATATGTTAATTTATATGAAAAACTTAATTTTCTTTCAGTTATGGTTTGACATCTATATACTAACGATGCACGTAAATGGCATCTATGTACTAACATTTTTGTCACTATATTATTTGTACTTTGTTCTTATGATTGCATAAGAGTTAGGAGTTGTATCAGGAGTTAATTACGGAACATAAATTTGCTTGAATATATTATTTTACCAATTTCTTTTTTACGGACAATCATCGAATTTATAGCACCGGTATTAAGAAATTACGTTATTTTATAGACAATGCAACAATAATATGGGAGAATTTACATACCAATAGCATAAAACATTCTTTACTTGAACAAAACAACGCCTCTGCAAATGTTTTCAAAGTAGCTAAACGTCTCGAAGGAACTAATATTGTGAGAAATTATTTTTGCATTAGACGTTCTTCTGGTCAAGCATATCCGATGAAACTCTTCTATACACTCACTTTATTCATGCTTGCTTTATATATACATATGCCTTCACTTTATTCAGAAACTAGATTAAGAGAAATCAGCAGCGCTTGTCCACATTCAAAATCGTAGATATGAAAAATTTTAAATTTATATATGGAATATTGTACAAAATACGGACAGCGTCTATGGATGCGAAACCAATAGCAGCATTTTGGTTTTTGGAATTTTATTTTAAAGAAGCATGAAAGAGGTTCTTCTTTCCAGAACGAATTTTTGTCGACCAATGAATGCCAATTTTCAAGAAAAGGAAATCTTTAATATCCGTTATATCCAATTTGGGATGCTAGAAAATTCTCATATATAAGGCCAATCAAGTATCAAGTATGTTGTTCTGTGAAT
>JAPMOR010008007.1:109481-135977 GCA_026543865.1 Argiope aurantia | reverse complement strand
CCGGAATGGATATTAAAATTAATTTAAAAATGTAAAATGTCTCATCTATGTTTTCAAACCTGCCTTCTGCTTCAAACAAAATGATTACATATATATACACTTACACACACAGGTATATATATATATATGATTCATAAAGTAAATGACTACATTGCTTAGTTTTAGAGAATATAAATTAAAAGAAAACATTTCAAAATTGTTTGTACCAAATATCTGCATAAGCAAGAATGTTTGTGCGCAAACGTGGTGTATATATGATGGACCAGGCACGTCCGACACAGCGCGACACAAAAGCAGAAGTAAGGAAGGGAGAGCGAAACAAATGATCACTAGTCTTATAGAACATGGGATTTCCGGCCACGTGTCGATTGACTACTCCTGTTGACCTTTGGCAAAGGCATTTTTTGAGTATTCGCGTTCATAAATTTATAAGTACACGATTTTATATTATCTCGCGTCTAATCTGAAATTAGACACAGATATTCTTATAGATGTTTCTATAAAGTGAAATCAATTTGTTTATGATTTCTTACTTTTAATTAATAAACATTTAGCAGCCAACAATCTCGTGATTATCGTTATTTTTTACAAATTCCCGTTCAGTTTATTGTTTTCAGACTTTTGTAAAAATTGAACTTATATTTACTTTTTAATGACTTTATTTGTAATCGCTATGTAACTATGCTCTTACGAATTGTATTTCTCAAAAAGTTTGTAAATATTAGAATATATTTTTTAAAAATCAAACTACATTATTTTCTTTAGATTTTGCCACATTTCCAATAGCTTTCAGAATATTCCAATAATAGCGAAATTATGATCGGACTACTTGCTTTTACTTATTTGTTACTTGCAACAGCCGCTGCTTAAACAACTTCTTCAATTCTAGTCGAAAATAATATGCTGAATTATGTTCACCTAAATTAAAAGATTTATGAGTTTGCGTGTTCACTTGTGCTTGGACGAGAGAATAGACAGACATCCTTTCAACTGGTTTCATATAACTTTATGATGCTTAACTAAAAATTTGATGTTTTGACATTGAACTAAAATTCCTTGACTATTGATTGTTTCAGTATTCCGAGACTACCATTTTTCGACGATTCTACCTCGCTAAGGAATGCAACGCGGAAGAATGAGACATTTCTGGAATTCTTTTCATTTCTTGACCTAGATTTCTGTCTTTCATATTTACTTTATAAATCAGTTTTCGTTCCCCGTATGTATGACTGTCCTATCGTTTCTGACCATACTATTTTATTTTAACACAAAATTGTGTTGATTATGGTTCAAGCGGGGGAAAAAATTCAAAAATAACAAGAAGAATATTCTATGTAATATCATTAAATGTGATTGAGATTATGTACCATTGTTAATCTCAAAATTTTATCAAGAGATTCAATAACAATTAAAAAATAGAAGTTTATTAAATATGAAAATGAAAAAATAGAAATTTTAAGATATAAAATTATTATTATTTTGAAAAAAGTGAATTAACAAATTTTAAGAATAGAAATCTTCCATTTATTCATAATAATTTAATGCGTAGCGCCCATTCTATTAAATAAAAATGACTCTTTACCAATAATATTAGAACTATATGCAGGTTTTACGCATTCCATTTCAGCGTAAAATTCGAGTTCATCCTGTTGTTAAAAGTAAACTTCTTCTTTCATCTTTCGTCTCATCCCTATTTTGACTAAATAAACTCTTCCTGACGCATGTGCAAAGGTTTTATGATTTTCGAAGCCGAGAATTACAAAATTTGGAAATATATCGAAACTCCATTTTTACAAATGAAATTCCAAACGATATTTTCGTTTTCAGAGAAATGCGAAAAATAAGTACTTTAACTCATTTTTCATTTTTTAAAATAAAGATTTTTTTTTTCAAATGAACACGTTATTTTAATAAACAGAGAAATCAAAACTTTTACTCGCAGCAGTTGAATTTATGTTTACCCCATAACAAAAAAAGGAATTATTGCCAGTCGGTAATGGAGATCAAGGCAAAAAAAAATTATATTGTTTTGTTACTGGTGTGAGGTTTAAATAGACTGTTTGTTCCATTTATATTTTCTTCGATAGAAGTAGTACATGACTTCAAGTGTCACATGGGTCAGTGGCCGACACTAGATTTCCGCTTACGTGACATTTGAACTGCAATCTAAATTGTTATGATCGTTACAATGCAATTGTCCTACTATTTTCACAATGGGACTGCCATTATTGTCTTAAATGCTTTGTAAGATACGGAACTGGTATGTTCTAAACTGTAAAAATTAATTGCGATAATTTAGATGGGTTCAAGAGCCATAATACGAAGAGATTTACCTTTCACTCCATGACTATAATATCTTAATATTAAAAATATTTTAAACAATTAGTCATAAATGACTAATTAGTCAAGTAGACTAATTCGTTTGAATAGTTGAATTTCTTACGTTAGAAATTAAATTAGATCTTTTTTATTATCTTTTATTATTGAATTTTAAAAAAATCAATTACTGTTTCAATTACTGTCATTCGTATTTCCTAATACCCTTAGAGAATGTCTAATATATTCTGTATTTACATTTTTTTATTTGGGTTTACATTTTTGGGACAGATTTATGTAATTATAATATAACTTTTTCGCGGTTCATTAACAAGTAGGTACATCAAACTATTGGTGAAGATTTTATGTCATGTAGAAAAGATTTATTTTATTATAAAGTTTTAAGACATATATTCGAATATTAACAATTCGTAATGTATTTATTTTATGAATTTTGTAAAACAAATTGAAAGGAATTTTCTTTAGACCGTTGTCTTTATCTATATCATAGGATGATTAAAAACAATTTTTTCCGAGGGTTTGTGAATAATGTAAAACAATAAGAAATTACCACTGACTGATAATACTGATCTTGGCGATAACTCGGTTAGGATTCGAATTTTATCGAATTAAGGATAAGCTCAGTAAAATTATCATGTTTCGAATTTGTTACGCGATTTGACAAATTTGTATTATTAAGTATGAAAAATCATTTCAGTGAAGAAAAATATTGAAAGAAAATGAAAACATTCTCTGCACCAGGTATATATTCGAATATAACCGATCATATAGTTGACACTTTAAAAAAAGTCTAAGAAAAAAAGGTTTCCTATTTTATAAAGAGCGATTCCATCGTGGGATAACTGAGGCATACCAATAACATAAACAACAACAACTCAAAGAAAACGGTTTCTCCTAAGAGTCAGATTATATGTGACGGATGGTGCAAAATTGTTCCGATGATGAGGAAAATTTCACGTGCCAGCGAATTCAGATGACAGCGTCACGTGAATTGATGTTCCTGGGTCCGAATGCGACATTGAAAGCCATTTGTAAATCCAGGTCACCAAGATATATGAGCTGCGTAGTTATGGAAGGAAAGATTTATATCCTTTCCTGATTTTTTGTATAATTTATTGTTCCTAGCTAATAAATACTGATATTGTATTTAGAAGTATACATTTCTAAAACAAATTAAAATAGACTTTCACTTCTAGTATTTAATCTCCAGATTGGTTGATTTTATCGATAAAATAATAAATAGCAACATGTTTAAAATAATAATCTAATAAAATGTTTTATAAAATTAAATTAATTAAAAAAATATATAGGAATCAAAGTTATTAAAATAGTTATAAATCGACAATGGTATTTTAAGTAGTTAATCCAAAGGGAATATCATTTTAAAGATTTCTACTTAAGTTCTGTACTTAAATGAAAAAGAAACGGTACAGCTGTGTAACATTTGCATAAAAGACTGTTAATAATCCAACAGTCTATTTTTCGGAAAATGTAACATTAATTTTCTACAATACTTTGCAAAAATGGCTAAAAGTACCGTGCAAAGTGTAATTTGGAAATTATTCAGAGCTTTATTATTCTGTTTAATTTACATTTATCACATTCTCAAATACGAACGGAAATTTCAAGATTTGGTGCCAGCTTAGTTGTCGTCCTCGTCGCTTTACCGCTGTTCAAAATTACGAGGTCCATCCCAAAACAGTCGTTGTGTTTCTTTAAAACGGGACTTTAATATAACTGAACAATACTAAACTCAAATACGAAATATAAAAAGAGGATAATTGTACCGAACCAAAAGTTAATTATAATGGCATCCTTCTGATCACTTCTCCACCTTTGCGCCTCACCTATTCAATTCTGATCTGATAAATCATTTTAATTGATCGATTGATAAGGTTATTGTTTTTAGGAAAAAACGCAATACTCTAAACGATATTGATAAATCATATGTTATCAATTTTATGCATTTACAAACAACATATAAATTTAATTATTTAAAATTCTAATTTATTAATCATTAAATTATATATGACAACAACTTTTAAATGAATGGTTTATTCAATAAATATTTTCAAGACATAAATTTTGATATGGAAAATCAGGGTAATCTTCTTATTTAATATCTGAAGTTTCATATATCAGTTTTAAAGATAATGGTAACTAATAAACTAAATGGTAACTAAAATCCCTCAATCAAATGTTGAGCCACGGGAGTTACTGGAAATTAATTCAAGTCAAGCGTCAAATGGCAGTGGCGGTACATAGACTCAACAGTCTTTATAATGATTTGTCTAATCTTGTTACATGATGATACCACCAATTCTTAATTATTCTGGCATTATTATCTGGATGCAATTATCCGCTACTTTGGTTGCTGATTAGTTGCCGTATTAGACAGACAGAGGCAGCTGCGTTATAAGATTTTTGACATACTAATCATTTTTGATTATTCGAATTCCGTCCCAAAATGCAATTATCCTGCGTTTGTTTCGATTGTGGTAATATATGGCAGCCATCAATTTGAACTTTAATTTGAAATTCTATGTTATTAGTGATGAGCGTATTCGAAAGCGTTTTTAAATGATCGATTCTGTCAGTTTTTTATTATTCACGAACCGTTTTCAGCTATTAGTACTTTTAATATATATATTTCTATTAATTTGAATTGTGCTTGTACAAATTTTTTTGATTGCACTATTAAATATGAAATTTTAATTCGAATGGAGATAAAAAAAATTGACTTTTCTGAAAATTTTGCTAAAGATTTTGTACGGAAATTATTAAGAGTAAAACACACTGCTTTTTAATTGCAAATTATTAAAATCAGAATTGGATTTATTGTTCATTTTGTAATTTCAACAGCAAATTTAGAAGAAAAAAATTAATTCATGCTACACAGTTTTTAAGCAGCTAATCCAATTTTTTCGCTTTCTGGTTCAGAAAGATAAAATAACGTTACCATTACAAAAAAAAAGTTACATACGCATCATTATAAATCTATCTTTCCAAAGTAAATCATCTTTTTACTAAAGTGTTTTAATTTGAGTTTAATAAAACTAGTACCTGGATGAAATCTGGAAGTTGGCGGCCATTTTACCAAGATTGTTGAAATTTATCTAATCGAGGACCAAATTTTCCATGCTATATTAATTTGCTTGAATAGCAGTATGTTTATGAATATGATGATTCAAAAATGCAATGACCGAGATACATTATATTTGTCACACGATTTTATTACTATAAAAGAATATAGATACCAAATTTCTGATGAAATCTAATTATGGTTGGCTCTCTGTCTATGTATGCGCATGTAATGCCATAACTCAAATACAGGATAAAATTTAATTACAGACCTTCAAAAAGTGTAGATCTTTATCTAAATGTTCGATCTTCTGAATTAGAGAGAATCAGTTTCTACCTGGCCTTTCTTAATTTGAATTGAAACAGCATAAAAGCGAAATACTAAGGACGCACAAAACGAAATATTATAGCTCCAAAGGCCGTAATCATTATGCCTGTTGAAAGAGTGGATGAAATGATTTAAAAGGAATGATTTATTAGACCCTTCGCTTACTAAGACATGTTTAACAAATACATTAAAAATCTGACAGGCTGGTGTCTTTTATTTAGAACAAAATGGATGCTCTTCAGTTTTGTGAACATATTCGTGAAGTTGGCAAAATAAAAGTATTTTTGTTTGAGGAAAAGAACATGGATTTTATCATTCAAACATTTCCACGAAATATAACATATTTTTAAAAAAATGCAATAACATATCATCAAACCCTAAAAAATGGTTTCTTAAAGAGACATGAAACGTTCCGAGACAAACAGATCGAATTATTTTCTTTTTTTTTAATGTAAGGAAAGAAATTATAAAAGAAATATATGTAAAATTCAATGCTGAAATACATGTTGAAATTGAATTTAAAAAATATATATATCTAATATTGCATTGTTGTTATCTGGTTTAACAAAATACACCATCATGTTTTTAAAATCATTTGACGGCACTACAAAAATAATTCAAATGATCGAAGCTGAAAAATGTTTTGTTCAGTTTGAATAATTGAAAACAATCTTCCCACACGCTTTATAATAGTAAAAAGTTCTAAATTCTCATACATTCAATCTTTAATTGAATAACTTTTTCTTTGTAAATAGAAATAAAAATGAAATAAAGAAATAAAATTGTTGTCATTTGATTTGGTGCATAATTCATAACTTAATTTTAAAAAATTCTCGTTTGAAATCGTTATTATTGAAATATAAACATATTAAATTTATCTTTATAAATAAATAAAAATAAAACAAAATAAAGTAATTTTTTTATCATTCTATTCTATGTACAATTCTTAATTTAAATTTTTAAAAACAATTTGACAAAAATTATATATTTGCGTATTTAGCAAAAGTCTATTCTTCTTTTGTAATTTTTTTTCGATATTTCTATGTAACTCTTTTTTAATACTTTTCAACTATCTCTTCATATCTGTCGTTACTTTTTAGATGTATATATAAACTCTGTTAAAATTTATAATTTCTGTTAATATATATAACTTCTTTAGAACACATTTTCTATCTATGATGAATTACAATGATTTTCTTTTATTCTTAAAATTTAAATGTTTCATGTCAATAAAAAATGCAAGTTGTGATTTCAAGTAAATATTGTGGGGAAAAAATACTTTTTAACAAAGATTGCGCATTTTCATAAGTAGTAATTTTTAGATTAATTTTAGCGAATTATAAAATTATATATTTTAAAAATGACCATAACAATAAGGCCTAATATTTTTTATTCTTTCTCTCTAAAGCCTATTCATATTATATTGAAAAAACATTATCCATAACGGAAGTTACGTTTTATACATAATATGGAACTTAAAACTGCTATATTATTATTTTTTTATGTAGAATAATGTTACTATGTTGAATACTATTTCATCCCGAATATATGTGGGAATAGTTAAGAGAAAATATATTTTATTTTTAATTATATGTTTAAAAATTAATAAGAATATTCTCCAAAATATGAAAAGAAAACATTTTACTCATGTTTCACTTTGAAATCTTGAAAATCAATAGTTTATCACAGCACTCTTACTTATTTTTTTAAGTATTTTACTTTAAATTTACCGTTATCTCCTCACACCACGGTAATCATGATTTAAGCGATTACTTTCTGTTCATTATTTTTAAATTTAGCAGTCTATATTTGAAAAAAAGAGATTAAAAAAAGAGAATTTAGCAAAATTTCGCAGTAAGTTATCAACTTTATCTGTGATTAATAGCTGAATAAGAAAGCGGGGGAAGTTTTCAATTATTTATGGTTTGTTAGGTGAAAAATTTATCCATAAGCTAAAACGGTTACTAAACATTAATTAAGTTTTTGGTTTAAACCTCAAATCTTGATGACTATAAATTTCCTATTTTCAACGGACAGGAAATTTATCAATTCCAAATAATAAACATTTAGGCCATTATAGCGGATGCATGCGTAACATATATTATATCCTTGGTACAAAATATAAATATGCATTTTTATATATTATTATATCAATTTCCATGGCTGTGCATAAAGCCTACCATAAATTAAATATGAATATCCAGGTATTTACTTAATAAAATAGAAAGGTAAAATGTTGTAGACTGAAGGAACAGCTAAACATTCTAATGAGAAATTCTTATCTTCATTTATATTTAGGAATAAGTAAAGTAACATATATATAGAAAATTGTAACAATTAACACTATTCGAATATATTTACTGGTTCGATTTCTCATCGGAAAAAGAACCAGACACTTCACCAATGTGAACAAAAATTGGAAAAATAAATGACGAATAATGAGTGCGAAAATAGTTTTGAAAATTCATTAATGACAAATTTATATTTAAAAAAGTTTTTTTATGCAACTCACATACAGATACAAAGAAATATTGAAATAATAAAATGAATGGCGAATAATGAGTGCGACAATCGTTTAAAAAATTCTTTAATGAAAAATTTATCTTTAAAAAAGTTTTTTTTGCGCAACTCACATACAGATACAAAGAAATATTGAAATAATAAACGAAATCCATACCAGTAGGGAAATTGGAATATATTTAAAGTCAATGTAAATTCCATTTTGATTTTCCAGAGTAAAAACACATTTTTTTTCATTAATGCTATATAAGTAAGCAAATGGCGCATCTTGAAAATAGTATTTATACTATATAAGAAAATCATACACAATTTTATAGAAAATTAGATGCATAAAAATTTGTAATATAGTATTGAGGAAATTTAATTGGCTGGAAAAGAAACTGGGACCTTGTGGTTCACAGCCAAGTAACAAGACCACAAGACAAAAGAAATTACAAGTGTTCAGTAGCTGTTATCTGGCTTATAAGCTTCACCAAAGTATATAAATTTTTAGTGTGAATTGTACATATTAAATGATACATTTAGAATTGAGTTTTTTTTAATACCATATTGCACATTAATGAAAGTCTTCATCGCTAGCATATTTATATTAAATTTATTAATTATTTAAAAAACAATTATGCTTTCTAAAATTTGAAATTTGGATGTTATCATTTAGATTCAAAAACTTTATTTTTATTTCTAACTAGCAGCCTTTGGCGACCAGCCGGTTCGCCAGTATTACCGCTCGCTACAATTTTCAATTAAATATTTTAAGTAACTGGTCTCTTAAAGGATTCTCAAACAAAATATTTTTAATCTTCAAATTTTGATAGTCATACCAAACTTATACAGTTTAGATCGTTTCGTTCAATTTACTATGTATATTTTGCTAATGTGTTGTCATTTCCGGCAAAACTTCAACTGTAATTTAAAATGTAAATGATGAAATTGCAATTAATATCAAGATACTTTTTAATAAAACCAAGCGTTTTATTTTATTTATCATCTTTATTGCTATTTATTAATTATTATTATTATTGAATATGAGTATTGCAAACAGAATCGCTCGGAATTTAAGTCTTATGTTAACTACAAAATATTTTTCATAATTTATGTAATATCTCAAACAATAATTCAACAAACATTTCTCAGATTCAGCATAAAATTCAGTTTTTGTTTTGCTTTCAAAAGGATTGAAACGAAATCAATAATAATATTTTGTTCCGGCCTATAAATATATTTCAAAAATTATGAAGTCAAAATTTAATGCAGTAAGGTATCATATTCTGAGAAATATTCTGGACACACAAAATTTTAAATAAATGAATGAATGTTTCTATTTTCCACGATCAACTAAGACTTATTTATGAAGTTCTGAATGTTAAAAATTTAGAAATACTCAACAGTTTCATAATCTTAGGCCAATTAATCTTGAGAAACCTGCGCGCTAATTGGCGTATTTTCTTTGAAGCGATCGATGGAAAATCTAAAATTATCCTTTTTTTTATTGAATAGTGATATTCAAATTTTCATAAATCAGTCAGTTTAAGTGATTGGAAATTAACTCTTAAAAGTCAGTGATTTAGTTTTTTGGAAATTAACTCTATGACCACCATATTATCTGTGCTTTCTCTTGTGGTGTATGCATTCTCCTTAATATCCGCTCGAATAAACCATCACATACAAAAGTACTACATAGAACAAACACATCAAAAGTAAACATAACATTTCAATAGTTGCCAAAAACAAAAGAGAGAAAAATGCAATTAATAAGCAGACGATATTTAGAAAAGTACAGATATTTAGACTGGAAAATGAAATTATCTGAAATTAACCACACACGCAGACGACATTTACAAAAGTAAAAATATTCAACCCTGAAAAGGAACATATATGAGTTATTCCATCAATAAATGCCATAAGTTTGTTTATATCCTCATTATTTTATGAGTCATTAAACATCAAAATGGGTCCGGGACTAAATAAACACCCTGTATAAAGAGAGTAAAAGATCATAAAATATTTTTTCGTGATTTTATTTTTTAGAAAAAATAATTTTTCATATTTGTTTCATTTCCTACAAACAAGTAACGAAAATTATATTTTTTCAGATTTCATTTCCAAAAAGATTTAATTTATTTTTAATTGGGGCTTTAATCAATATGATGGCAACACTTTGAAAAAAGCTAATTTTTTCCCATGAATGCGAAACGTGCTCGTGCAGCTTAAATTTTATTTTTATTTTGTATGAAAAAAATTGTTGAAAAATAGAGTTAAAATATTTATTTAAAAATTCATTAAAAATAGAAATTTAATTTTAAGGTTAAAACATTGGTATCATTTAAAGGATAAATTTTTGATCTTTAACTTCATGTAAAAATCTTTTTTGTGGAGTAATATTTTCGGAAGTTATAGCAGAAACACGCCAAAATTTCTCTTAGTTTTTAAATAAATAAAATTATATTTAAAACTTTGAAAGATTAACCCCTAGGTGCACATTCCCCGCTTCCAAGGTATACACGTGCCAAATTTGGTAGCTCTAGGTTGAATGGTCAAGCCTGTAGAGCGCCAACACACACACACACACACACACACACACATTGAGCTTTATTACAAGTATAGATTTCAAGGAAAATCTTCAATTTAAAAGGAATTTTATAACTCTTACTCTTTCTGTACTATTACTGCAATCAATATTTCGTATAGTGCTAAGCCCTCTCAGCTTTAGTAAGGTAAGACATTTTTCCAAAAACGTTTTAATGCATTTAATTTAGCTTCACATAATCAAACGAAACTAGCTGCGGAATTGTAATGTCCTCAATTCAGTCTTAACTATGTTTAAAACTTTAATTCAAAACTATTTAAAACTTTCGAGTTAGACTGTCAAAGACACATAATTTATAACACTATGTGAGAAAAAACAATTTTCAAATTTTCATTCTTTTTGCGGCCTGATTTAAATTCATTTCATAAAATATTTATTTTATGATCTGTTATTTAGAATAAAACTTTTTATTTCTTTTATTTTTTATTTCCTAGTATACGAAATACAGATAAAGTGCTCAATTATTAAAAAATTCAAACTCTTAATTTTTATGAATCTAATTTTTAAAACTCTTTAATCTCAAAAGACACAGTTTTGGCATTATGTCTCTCTATTTATCTGAGAACAAGGCAATTCAAAGACATTCTGAGCTTGAATGATGAAATTCGATCGCAATCATCGAATCATTTGCAATCGAAATCATATATTTATTTCAATTTTTAACGAAATCCATTCACAAAAAATCTGTCTATTAGTGTAAAAAAGAACTCAGTAATTGCAAAATAGAAAGCGCTAGACAAATAAAGTCTGATACAAAGATTTAGCATCAAAAATATAAGTTTTCATCAAATTTTGAACCCAATCTATCGAATGGTTGACCCTCTATCAGTCTGTACTTTCACATGCTTGTCTTAATCAATGGTAAATCAATCATGTCATGACTTAAATCAATCAATTGTGACTAAAATTATAGTCCCGTGTCATTTTTTTACCGATCGATAAATAATGACGTTCAAATTATATATTTGTAAAAGTGGGACAATAAAAATTCTAGATTTCTGCCTATAAATTATGTTTTTTTTTAATTTAATGCCATGTAATATATTCTCTGTCTTATCAAAGACCCACTATTTTATGCGGATAGACAAGGGATAAGATCTTTATTGGAGATTACAGGAGAAAGAATATCCTCCGGCTTCATTTCATATCATTCATTTTAAACATTTGTTGCTGAATATAAGAGTATATAATTTAATGAAAAAATCAATGTTATCTAGATTGTCAGGACGAGGTATTGCAGTAGATTGGGGACTCTCACCGATTAGTGGTCGGGTATACTTCGTGAATCAATCATTACTCCTATTGACATTTAAAACTTTTATGTTCTATTAAATATTATTGTGTTTCGAGCTATAAAAATCTCCTGGGTCTGAAGGAAGATCAAGATACGAAATTAAATAGATAAATAGTTTTTGAAAAGAAATCCCTATATTTTTTATATACAAAATTCCAAATAGATTTCATTTATGCTTTTGTATTTTTGAATACCTATATCTTATTTCCTCACGCTAAATCCTATTTTTATCTTAATGAAGGACATTAACATTTGAATTAGTTTAGTTTAGTTATATTAACGTTCTGTTTTAAAGTAACACTAGGGAAATTTTGGGCCGGACCTAGTAATTTTAAACGAGATGACGAGGACAACACCTGAGATGGCACCTCCTCTCCACACCACACCAGCGGGAGGGCGTTTGGCCCTGGCGGATTTAAAGTGCAACAGACCCCCTTACATGACGGTCCTTCGGTGGAATCGGGTCTCGAGTCTGAAAGTATACGGCTCATAAGCCGAGACCTTACCACCAAGCCACCGAGACTCCTCATTGAAATTTGGATGACATTTCCAATTATAGATATATGGCACTAGTTATTAGAATACATCATAAAATAATTCCATATTTTATTGAAATTTAATTTATTTTCCCTTCCTACAAATCATTTCAATTTATTTGCCAGAATAACAAATGTATCCCCAAAACTTTCTCGTATAATCTGTAATAAACGTCGCCAGCCAGAGAACGCCTTACATGATATAGCGTGAAATAGTTACGAAATATTGACTTTTGGCATGAATTTTGTATTTTTATGGAATCTATAATGGGATCCTTGGCGAGTTATTTGGCGATTAATCCCTGCCATACATTAAAAATATCCATAAATCGGATTAGTGCTGGAATTAGTGGCATTCCATACCATGTGTTTTTGTATTACTGCGCTTACATGTTTCTGAAAGCGCAGATCGACATACAGTTAACCTATAGTTGGAGTTCACAAAATTTGGCAGGTGTCGACACGATAGATGATAAATATATGTATCGAATTTTATCTATCTAGTTTTCTTCATTTTGTAATTATTGTGTTAAATTATAATTGAACAGTAAGACAGATGGACTTCTCAAAATTTGTGTAAAGTTAATCCTAGACAAACTTTATCCAAAGAAATTTTCAAACTCTGGGAAATATAAAATGTGGAGAAATTTCTAGTTCAAATCTTTTGGCAATTTCCATACCTTCTTTCTTCTACGTATACAGAAAGTAAACAGTAGGACGGCGTCTATTGAATATGTCTCAACAAATCATTACGACATAATTTATTTATATCACCAGAGATATTACAATTTAATTAAATTAGTTTGACTAAAAACAATTTAAGAAGCACATTTTATAAAAATGGTTAATATTTCTATAAAGAAAGTAACATCAAAAATTCTAATAATAAGAATTATGTCTTGAGTTAACTCGTGCGGTTAATAATTAATAAATCTATTTGTTTTATAACATAATTAGTGAAACATAATGAGTGCACATTTTCTAAATTAGGAAATACCGTTTTAAGAAAAAAAAATAATTTGAAGCAATGTCATTGTTAACTGCAGAGTATAGTTAAAACCAAAATAAATATTGTTTGCATTGGAAAGAATCAGATTAATGTAAATGATGATTGATAAGCCAATTTCAATTCCTAAATGATGAATTAATTTATCCGTAGCCATTTATTGATCAAAAATTTGAATGATTGCGAATGATAAATGATTACAATTCTAATATCAGATTTAGAAAAATGAGTATGAATTTTCCAAATCATAAAATTCTATATTCACAAATCTAAATAATTATGAATACTATCACACCCATCTTTAATAAAAATAAATCAAAATAAATAATGTTTGACATAAATTGAATCAGGCTAATAAAAACGTTGATCAGCAAATGAAACTTAACTCCCAAATAAGTTATTGCACATTTCTGCATCAAATCAGCAATCGTCTATTTAGAAATGATGTCAGGGATTTGAAAGCAATTATAAAGCGATTAATTTATAATGCTATGTTTGATAAGTATTCACTTATCTACACGCGAGCTATAATGGAATATATCTCGTCATTTAAGCTGGAGCCTTAAAATGAAATCATCATATCAAAATTTTGTCAGTATTGAAACAGACCTTTTATCTATGTACTATTAATGTACACGTTGAAAAGGTCGATTTTCCCGAAAAATGACATTTAAAGAATTCTTTTCTTGGATAGACAAGTCTTTGAGCTATCCAAAACTGGTTTACTTTTATCTCTACATTAATTAGAACTCAAGATATTAACACTTTTGTAATGATCGGTAAACCTGAAGTGGACAGTTAAATAACCTGGAGTACTGATTTAAAGAGCCAAAAACATGTTGAAAACTTGTATAAAAACAAATTTAGTTTTAAATACGGAAATTTTTTTGCACGCAAAATGCAAACTGCAATGAAAGTTTCAACGGTATTTTGTGTAAATTTGTACCTAAAGATATTTTGTTGATGTTTTGTTTTTGTTGAGATATTTTTGTTGTTTCCGAACACTAAGATTAGGGGCTTTTAGGTCTGTAATACATTTTAATGAAGTTTTATAGGATTACTGAATATCTTTAAGGTTATTGGAGTGTATCCGAGTGCAAATGCTGTCAGAGCATTTGCTGAACTCGCCAAAGACAGAATAAATGAACCTTGGCCGCATTTATTGCCAAACACAAAAATTGCCAGAAAAAAATTAAAACGATTAAAAAAGGAAAAATGATTAAAAGCTGAGGAGAAAGAAGGTCTTATCTATAAATGTGAATAATTTTAAGTATGTATACCCATAATTTATTATTAAAACATATGACTGTATGCTTTAAATGTATTTTTCTCAAAACTGATTTTTATTTACTTTTTGCTCATTTCAAATCAAATAACTCAAAATATAATTATCATATTACTATGAAATTTGGTGTACTTTCTCTTTGTACTGTTTTCTAAGGAAGGAAATAAAAAAAAAATTAGAGTGATTTTTTTTTCAATTTACAGTCTATTATTTGAATAATAATGTCATAAATTTACTAAAAAATTTCATGATAAATCTTCGACTAGTTCTAAAATTATTATTTATTATTTTAACCATACGATTGTATTTTATTCCCTAAAGAAAACTATGTAGTTTATTTTTATATAAGTTTTGTTCGGATGAAAGTGAAAGTTTTTGGTGTAAGCAATTTGAAATTTTTAAAGAATTTGCTTAAATTTATGCAATTAAATGCCAATTTTCAAAACGTTTTAATGTGTATTTCAGATATTGACATCCTGTTACTAATTTTAGATAGTCTTAAACCTAGAAATACGGTTGAAGTATGTCTACACCATGTTTTTCTAAAAGACAGCTCCGAACGTGTTCGGATACATTAATAAAGAAATATGTGTGTGAGTTGTTGCTGTACAAGCCAGACGCTTCATCTACAGCTACTTGGCAGATATATATTTCGGAGTGTGGGAATGTGCACCTAGCAGACGTTTTTTTTTTAATTTTTAATTAAAATTTTAGTTAATAAAAAGTTAAGCTGGAGTTTGAAGCTTTTTCGCAATTGCTTCCGAAAATATTGTATAAAAATGAATTTTACGCCATTTAACAAAAAATCAATTTTTAATGATATTAATTTAATAATCGTGTGAATTTTTCTTATATTTTAATATTTTTTAAATTATTTTTTTATTTAGTTTTCAACCATAGTTGCCATGAAGCATACAACCTTTCGAACCATTCATTGCTTCATCAACTATCTGAAAGATTGATTTTTTAAACTAAAGAACAAAATTTCTGCTTTACATCTGAGCAATTTTCGTGTATAGGGTGATTGAGTTTCTTATTATTTCTCATTAATTTGCGAAGAATTCACTTCAACACATATACGGACAAACAGGGAAAAAATATATTTCGAGTTACTGTTTTCACAAACATATGAACTGTCAAATAAACAGTCAAACTACCTTTAGACATATTTGAGGTCGCGGTGGCCTGGTGGTAAGGTCTCGACTCGTGAGCCGTAAGGTTTCAGGTTCGAGACCCGATTCCACCGAAGACCCATCGTGTAAGAGGGTCTGTTGCATGTTAAATCCGTCAGGACCAAATGCCCTCCGACTGGTGTGGTGCGGCGTGGAGAGAAGGATGCCAGATGAGGTGTCATTCTCGTCATCTGACCATGATTCAATATTACGAGGTCCGTCCCAAAATAGTCCTAGTGTTGCTTTACAACGGGACGTTAATATAACTAAACTTTAGACATATTTGATACAATATTTATAAGAAATTCATGGAATCTGACAATAGCACCATATACATCATATCTTGATTCTAGATTACCGCATTTGTGATTACAGATTTCAAAGAAAATATGGTAGAAATGGAAAATGTTGACTCGAAGAATAGATACTAAACCATGGTTCAGTAGTTTAATGAATTTGTGAGCTGTCTTTTTTTTTACTAATATGCAAGCAAAAAATAAATAAATGAGCAGAACTTTAAACTGGTTTCCACAGAGGGTGAAAACGTTCAAATCCACCAAAATACCGAGCTTGAATGTATCTATTACATGATTTCTCTTTTTATATTTTGATAAAGAGCAAGTAAAATTGAATGATGTGTGAACGGAAGATTGTTCTGGTATGGATATCGATGTTTTTTCCTTCAATGTATTTAGTCTAAATTTTGAAAGAAAAAATGAAAATAATTATATAATTGCTTAAAATCTATTTTGTGAATAATGGTGACATTAATTATTTATTGGATAGAGACTCATCAGCAATTAAACAATTCAACCACTAAATTTACAAAATATATATTATTTCTTCCATTTATATTCTTCTAAAATTGTCGTTTTTTTTTTTTTTTTTTCGCTTTTTACGAATGTTTTCTTGCCTCTGTTTGCATCAGAGAACTTCACTTTGTACCATAACTCTTCTCTTAAACTGACATTTATATGTATTCCAAAAGATCTACAAGAAACAGATGAAACATTTAAGATTACCGGAAATTATGAATAAAAATTTAAATTATATCAGACAAAATAAAATCAAAAATTCTTTATTTCCAAAATTTAAGTCAAACTTCATTGATCTTAACATGTTATTGAAAGCTAGTATTATTTGCTTCACATGGGCCTTTCAATTAATTATGTAAAGACATAAATGTCTCCTCTCAAGTAGGAAACAAGCCTTAACTTAATTTATAGATCTTAAAATATATTGGAAATATAAGTTGTTATTTTTTTTTCTTTCGAGAAAGTATTGTTACGAAATTTTCTTTACCGGGGTTCGTTTGGATAGTGGGAGTGATATGGTGTAAAGAACGCTCAATCAGCAGGCAGAAGTAGAATAAAAACAACGACGTTTATTTACACGAAGACACACAGGACAGCACAAAAACGACAACTATATACAGCACAGAAGACGATTATCTTCACCCGAGACGTGTAGCATACAACAGCACACACAGCAGCATACAACCAGAATCTACTGCAGACAGTAGCGCACAGCTCAGTTCAGCACTAGCTTGCCTCAGTCGCTGCTCACCGTCGCTTACGACTCCTCCGCTCCGTCTTCAGACTTCTCCGACTCTCGAACTCCTACTGCCTTCTACTTTCGAACTCGGACTACTGGCTTCGTCGTCCCTTGGCAGCGGCGGTCGCTTCCTTTTATAGGTCTCAGGAGGCGGGGCTAGAAGCCTCTCAACCAATCAGGAACGTTCGAGGCGTATCTCGGTTCCTACTGGACGGATCGGGAAAATTCTCGAAGTTTCGGGTATTATCTATTTTGGAGCCAAAGTCGCCAAATTGGTCGCCAAGTCGCCAAATGGTCGCCAAGCTCTGGGACCCCCGACGCGCTAGTCCAATTCAGATGACTGTAAAACTTTCTTTCCAATGATGGAACAAACTATGCTGGGAAGCCGAATTGCAGATTTGTAACAGTATTATTTTGAAGAGAATTGGGTTAAATATTTTACAAATATTAATCTCAGAACAACCCAGAATCATCCGTCTGGAAATGATCCAACTCTTTACTTTTTTCATTTTTCATTGCATTTGTCAATTAATACAACTTCATTGCTAGCATTTTTATCAGAACTTTTGCCATGGCTGGTCAGTAAAAAATAAAAATAATTGGTTACACTTCGCAAAAACATCACGAAGTCCTTTGCAATAAATATACAATTTTTTCTTCCACCCAAGAATTACACTAGGATGAAATGCGAATAAAAACTTTTATTGGATGCAAAAAAAACTACTATTCACAATATAGATGAAGTAAATTAAAGGGCAGGCTTACTAAAAGAAAGAAAGAAACAAAGAAAAAAATAATTAAAGTGCTCTTTTTTCCATTATAATGTTTACTTACACAATATAATAAATTGGGGAAGGTAAGAGAATATGGATACGGATCTTCTTTTATTGTGGGTGACGGCATACCATTTTCATTAGGGTAAAAAAAATTGGCATGAAGACCGTAATCCAAATTTCTTTTATCTGCATTACTGAGTTTTTGAGCTGCTCTGTTCACCAATATACGAACAGAAACTGTAACTGTAACTTACTTAGTTCGAATTTAATTTCTGAAAATCAACTTTAGAGCAAAGATTATATAAAAATGCGACGATCTATTTGCATTTTGAACTATCACAGCCACATACAAAATTGTTGCTGTTAATAAACTTCTTGTTTCAAATATTACCGAATGAGTAGCGGAATTGGTTTTAATTATACAATCTATTCTTATTAATGTGATCACCGCCTACTTCTGAAATCAATGTTAAATAAGCAATCAAAGAAGGCACGTGTTATCAGTAAATTTGGTGGATATATAAAGTGTGTTGTAGGCATTCGGAAAACATTTCACGTGCAGTCATGCAGAAACAGAGCGATTTATCCGGCTTCCAAAAGTGTATGATCATTGGCTTTCGGGCCAAGGCTGAAAGCATTTCCGATACGGCTAATTTTGTAAACTGTTCACGGGCCGCCTTGGTAAAAGTATACTGTGCATTGCAAAATGGCATTATCCAAAATCACTGACGTAACAAATGTGATTGGTTTGGTTTGGTTTAGTTATATTAACGTCCCGTTTAAAGCAACACTTGGGCTATTTTGGGACGGACCTCGTAATTTTGAACCGCGATCAGATGACGAGGACGACACCTGAGCTGGCACCTCCCTCTCCACACCACACCAGCGGGAAGACGTTTGGTCAGGACGGATTTAACGGGCAACTGACAACCTTACACGTCGGTTCTTCGGTGGAATAGGGTCTCAAACCTGAAACCCTCCGGTTCCGCAGCCGAGACCGTACCACTAGGCCACCACGGCCTTTGTAACAAATGTGATGAACCACGGACCATAGATGACAGAGGTGTACGACGGCTGTGAAAATGCGTTCGGGTGAATAGACGTGCAACCGTTGAGCAACTGACCGCCCAGATGAACGAAGGGCCTACCAACAGTGTCTCCACAACGATGGTTCAGCGAATGTTTCTAACATATGGGCCTTCTCTGCAGAAGCCTGGTTAAGGTACCTATGCTGACTGCTTTTCATCGGCGACGAAGGCTGGAATTTGCATGCCAGTACCGCAACTGGACTTCCGCTGAGTGAAGACAGTTGGAATTTTCCGATTAATCACATTTTATGCTCCATCGGATAAATGGACGTTGGCTTATACGGAATGAAACGCATGAAAGCAAACACCCTGCAACAATTGCCAGAAAGTTTCAAGCTGGAGGATGAATGACTAAGATCTGTGGAATGTTTTCGTGGTACTATCTGATTGCACTCATCATCGCAGAAGGTCCGGTGGATCAATGCAAGTGTGCATCTATCCTATTGGACCATGTGAACTCCTATATATGAATTGCTTTTCCTCGGCATGATGGCATCTATCAGCAGGACAAGGCGACGTGTCATAAAGCTCAAAGTGTACGTGCGTTGTTCGAAGTGCACCAGGGTTAGTTTACCGTACTCCCTTGGCCAGCAAATTTTCCGAATTTGAACCCAATTGAGAATTTATGGGTTCAAGATCCTCGATCGGGTTGTTCGCACCATGGATCCTCACCCTCGTAACCTAGCGCAGCTGGCCATGGCACTGGAGTGGACATGGCTCAACATCCCAGTGAACACCTTCAGGAACCTAATTGATTATCTTCCTTCACGTCCCACAGCTGTCCACTCTATGGAAAGTGGTTATTCTGGATTTTGACATGTGATCACATTAATGTGACTCGACCATGTAGATCTCCTTCCTCAAATAAATAAGTTTACAGATCATATGTACAGTTCAGATTTGACCAAAAATTCATAATTAACTAGAATTGTGGTATAGAAATTAGTTTTCTGATTTCTTCTGTCTGGTTATTTGCCTTTTATTTATTTTAATTTCACTGACATAATTCCAATTTTTTTTCTGGATTCAAAGCAGTCCAAAATGTGAAAACCCATAAGAGTATAGAGGTTCTATTTTTTTACGATAACAAAACATTCTATTCTGTATGCGAGAAAGTAAATGATGTTTCCTGAAAGTAAAAGTATTTCCAATCCTAATATTATAATTCAGTATTACTTCATAGTTACTTATTTTAAATATTGATGGTTCAAAGAAAATACACATAACAAAAATATATAGTTGCGTAGTTTTCATTAAATTGATGCAGCTTATTGTTACTTCATTCATGTTAACTGAGAATTGGTTTATGAGCAATATTCAAATATTCTCATTTAAATATTTTAAAAATTAATGAACTCTTAAAAAATAATGCATAGTCGACATAAAATTAATTATACATAATATTTGGGTTCGTTTAAAGGTAAAATATGAGTGTAATTTATGTCATGAAACTTCCCTAAAAGCGAAAGTTTTATATGTATTTTAATAACTTGAAAAAATTACATTTAGAATCAAATTTTATGGTTTCCAGCTATATACGATTATGCTTGCTTATAAATTAAAACAGTAGAAAGAAGCAACTTCAGAAATTCATAATATTTCAAAATTTAAAAGACACATTAATCTAGTTTTGCGTGGAAAAAAAGAAATAGTAAATGTTTGTTATTCGAAATAAGATAAAATGCTGTATAATGCAGAAAAGTAAGTGTTGTTTATACGTTATGCATATAAAAGAATATTGACTTCTGACTTTAAATTCCTATAGGTTAACAGAGGCAAATAATGTGAAGAGGTAATGAGAATGGAATACTATTGAAAATTAGTTGTGAAGAAGCAAAATCCAATAGTAAATTTATAGCTGTACAAAACGGAATAATCTTGCCATCGTTGAAATAGCAATAAATGACTATGCTGAATTTATTGAGACAGATTACTGCATCTTTAGGGCATCGAAATATGGTAGTCATAAAAATAACTCAAAAAATAATGGAGATCTGCCAAAAACCAGACCGTAATTAAAACATTACGGAAGAAATTTCATGACGTTATCTGTAAAATTGTTGAAAATATTCATGCTCAAAATTATGAACTTTCCTAAACTTGAAGAAAGGTTTGTCCTAAATTGAGAAATGCATTTCCCGCTACTATCGTACAGTTTCTCTAAATTAACTCTCCAAGTGGCAAACCCGTCAAAAGACGGAATCATTTCTCCCTTCAAAATGGCGGGCCCGTCTGTTGACGGAAACAAAAACTCCCTTAAAACTGTCACTGGCCGCATTTTTACGGGTTATTGTTTTTCTCTTCCCTCAATCTCAAGCTGTGAGAAAATGAGATGGGAATGTGAGATAAGGAAAAGTGAATCGTTATCAGTGGAAGATATGATTGACGTCTTTCTGCTCGCGTCCTTTTAAGCATTTTAAAATCTCGCTTACATTCTGAGCCGTTACTTTTGAGATTTTGATAATAAATATGTATCCAAAATGAGTTTTAAATAAAGGGAATAAAATTGAACGTATGGAAATATATACCTGGAATGAATAAATATACGCATTATTAATAATAATTTGATCAATAAGATCTTAAAGCTTTCTAGCATAAGAAAAAAGTTTACCTAAAAAATAAATAAAAAAATATAAATTAAGATTTACGAGTTCCTCTTTTATAGGGTGCTTTCATTTAAGGATTGCTTATGCAATTTATTTTTGAAAATAAGACACAAAACCTATGCACAGAATTTAGTTCACGAACGAAACTTTTTAATTTTTAGTTAAATAGTTGTTTTTTTTTCATTAATAAGTGTATTTAAAAACTTACAGATATATAGACCCAATATATTACAGTGAGAGTTTTGGGAAAGATTAGCATTATTATATTAAATCCTTATTTTTATAACGTAATAATCTATATATGAAAATTGAATATTGGTTTAATTCTTTAAACCTTATGGAATTTCACACTCCTTGACGAACTCGAACAAAATGTAAGCATTTTAAAGATATAAGTTTCATTGTTTTTATATTTTTTTCTGGTTTTTAATAATATTTTCAAATATAATATAAGCGCAGTTTTTATAGGTTCCATTTTTTTTAATCAAAGTATTAATCTTGTTTCACTGCTCAATCTCATATACATCCAGCGGTTTTGTTAATGTTAAATGGCATTCTACTGACATTTTTACTTATACGTTTAATGTTCAGTGATTTAATCCGCGTGAAAGTAAATGAATAAGTGCGTTAAAAGTGAGAATTTTTTTAATTTAATTAAAATGAAATAATTATACTACGTTATTATTAAATTCTTGCCATTTTTTTAACTCCTTTATCTAATTTTATCTCTTATCTTAGCATTTTAAAAACCTTTAATGCGTACAGATGACATTTAGTTTGTGACAAAATGTTTTTGGTATTGAGATTGACATAGTAAAAGAGATTCACTTATTAAATAAATATAATCTTATTTATTAATTAATTTTGTCAATTAATAATTCCACTTCCTTTGTTTCCCACACTTCTTCGCTACCTAATTCTTGTATTTTCCTATGCCATTCAAGGCTTAGGGAAAGATGTTTACTTTCATATATAAAGTGAAATAGAAATGTTATTTTCTTCTTTTTGCGTGCACTTTCACTTTGAGTCCCAAATCGAAATTCCTATGCTTGATTTTTAGAATATATTCGATTGTTAAGATGGTAATAATTATCATCGCTTTTCAATTGTTATTGGACAAAACAATATTCCAACAGTCACTTCTGTTCTTATTGTCAACAGCTATGCAACTGTTTAAATACTCAACAAAATTACAAGATACAAACAATGTAGCAAAAGGGACAATGAAAACATACACTGTTGCTTTCTACTAAAATTCATTTACTGTTCTGCAACCAATCGTTGTGTGACTTTTTCTTATTCTGAGCAATGCTTAGTGCGTCTCTTGACTGCTTCACTGTGGCTACGGCCGTCGGTGGACTCATCGTTTTTGTGACTATTTGGGAATTGATAAGATATTCCCTATTTCCCCGTTTAACATCAACTGGGGATTTGGTTTCTGATCCTGATTTGGATCCTAATGCGGTAGTACCATCTCAACCGCCTGAACCGCGAGTTGCCGTAGTGCGCTCGTATGTAGTATTTCAATTTTGCCAGGCATTGGACATTCCAGCTGAACTGGCTCCTACTCGAGTCCAAAAAGCTGATGCTCCGGTAGTGAAATCATACATGGTTTATAAAATCTGCTGTGGATTGAACTTGCCGGCCCGATTGGCTCCAATCGGTGTCCCAGTAGTGAAGTCATATGACATCTATCTGTTGTGCTTGGCTCTGGACTTACCAGCGGAATACGGACAGCGGATATAGACAGTTTAACATCGAAACTGTTGACAGTCTACGAATACTGTTCATGACTGATCCAAAGATTATCTGCTGCCAAATGTTCAAAGACCATATCTGCTCCGGATGCTAGTTCAAAAACTGTCATGTGCTTCTGGAATCTGTTTAATACTATTTTTAACATCACAAACTGTGGTCGATTATCATAAAAATTATGAAACAAGCATATTGTCATCATAAAAAAAAACATCAGCAGCAGCAATTAAAAAAAAACTTGTCAGCTGCAGCGATGAAGGGAGGGTTGGTGGGTGGGGAACGAGAGTAGCTCACCTCCACGTGGTGTTCCCCGGGCAACGGTGCAGTTCAGTAGAACTGCAACGGCTAAGAGGCTACTCAAACGTAAAATAGAAATTAAGATGTTTCATTTTGTATGTTAAAACTGCTTAGACATAATTTTTGAAATTTTCTTCTTCATTATCTTGATTTTTTTTAATAAGAAATCAATAAATAATACTTGAACATTAGTTTCTGCATGTTTAACATGTTACTGTTTATGCATACTTTCTATATATAATTTGAGCGATATGTATATCATTAAACATTATTCAAAAATTCACATAGGTCGAATATTTCATCTCAATCTGGAAAATTCAGAAAAAGATACTGTGGGCTTACATGTATTAGATTATCAGAAATACCAGACAGAAATAAAAGCAGAGACAGTAGTCACTGCAAAACATTCTCACGCGTTCTCTATTAAAGGTGGTATTCCTCTCACCCTGCATAACTACGTGCACCCTGCATAACCTCGGGTGGGACTGACACATAACTTACATGTCATTGGCGAATTTTATAAATGAAACATATATCTTTGGTGTTAATTTAACATTTTTACTGAATATGACGCATATGTTGGGGGAAATATATTTTCGGCACATTTTTTTTTTTTGATCGATTGTAACGAAAATTTGACAGTCGTGAATTTTTGCACTTGCGTACATACAAAAATACATAGAAATAGACAGTCAACCCTTTGAATGATTTGTGTACAAATCTGGGTAATCTGGGTTAAGATTTGGGTATATAACTTTTTGATGCTAAATCTGTGCACCAAATTTTATACATCTAGCTCTTTATTCTTTTTAGTTGCTATCGAGCTCGTTTGCATTCGGGGCAACTAGAATGGCTCATTTTCTCTGAAGGGATTAAGTTCAAAATTATATAACTATCTACAAATGTAGTGTTAAGTCCTCATACGAAATTTCGTCCTTCTTTCACAAATCTTTTGTATCATTTTTCTGAGACAGATTAATAGAACGAGAGGGAGACGCATTTCCGAAAATGTGTTTTTCGTGAATATCTGTCAAAATCTCGAGTTTAAAATTCTGGACGATTCTAATGTTTTCGCCTTGCATAACATCGCACTGAAGAAAATCGAAATATAATAATTTGTTTCAATCTACGCTCTGATGAATTAAAAATGTTATAGTTTTCTACAGATCCTTCAGTGTTTTTTGAAATCCAAAATAGGAAAAGGACTTTGAAAATGTATGACTTTAAATAAAATAAAAGGTCCATTCCTTTGTGACTAAAAATGGGGGAGTTATGATAATTTAAATATGACTAACTTACAAAATTGCCAGATCTTATTCTAATTCACTGAACATCTTTAAGATAGTCCGGAAATAAATGCCCGGACTTTCACCAAGACTGACTAACGTAAAATTATGAATTTTTCGCAATCAGTGTTGGATTGGATTATCCTAAAATACTGTTATTTAAAACTTCGTAAATCAGTTGGGTGTGTTCGTATAAAAAAGAAAATATTATTTTTAGTTTCTGTTTAAATTTTGAAGAGAAGAAATTCAAGAAATTATGAATTTTAAGAAATTTATTATTTCTTAAGATTAAAGATTTAAGGAAGATAAAATGATGGCTTCATAACTTTTTCAGCAGTATACTTATTGACTGAAAGAGAATAAAATGTTATTTTTACATTATTTAAATCCTTTTGAAACGAAAACTAAAAACTGAATTTTATGATGAATAAAAGAAATTTTTACTGAAACTTTTTTTGAGATTTTGCATAAATCATAAAAAAATATTCTTTAGTACAGATAAGACTTAAATGCTGAATGAATCTATTTTCTATTCTTATATTTTTTTTATGTTTAGTTGCAGCAAAAAAATCTTTGAAGATTAATTGAAAATGCATCACTTCCTTTATATCTCTCAAAGTTCAAATTTTACGGGAATTGACCATGAATTAGTCATTTTTTATTGAATTTATAATTTAACTATATTTAGGTTTTCTTTCGTTGTGACTGCTCGATAAAACTTTGAAGACAATATCAAAATGCTTGTCTTTTAGCCATTAATGATGAATTCGTTCTCACATGTGAGTGCATTTGTAAAATAATACAACTTCGTTTATGTCTACTGTATTCTCTAGGTAAGAACTTTTAAAAAGTTCACCTAGTTCAAGTTAAAGAGTTCACCAGGGAGAGCAAATTATGAACACATAGGTTAGCAATTGTATCGATGTAAAAACTATATCGAGTATATCGATTATATTGCAATTATATCGATTTAAAAACTATATCGATT
>JAPMOR010008007.1:93526-109381 GCA_026543865.1 Argiope aurantia | reverse complement strand
CGATTTAAAAACTATATCGATTATATTGCAATTATATCGATTTAAAACATAGTATGGGTTTTCTTTCGTTGTGACTGCTCGATAAAATTTTGAAGACAATATCAAAATGCTTATCTTTTAGCCATTAATGATGAATTCGTTCTCACATGTGAGAGTATTTGTAAAATAATGCAACTTCGTTTATGTCTACTGTATTCTCTATGTAAGAACTTTTTAAGAGTTAACCAGGGAGAGCAAATTATAAACACATAGGTTAGCATTTGTATCGATTTAAAAACTTTTTACTAGGCATGAAAACTCAGTAGCCTTACATGTAGAATCATCAATCGCTTGTCTGCTACGTGACATTCATATATTAAATATCGACCGCTCCCTCGTTTTCTTCTTCATTGCAAACAGTTTATTTTAAAAATACGCAATGGAGTTCACCTGCATGAGCCACTGAATTTATTTCACAAAAATAATATGGTATGAAAACTTTTGATCCCAAGGTATGTAATCATGGTTCGTTTATTCCTTCCTTTCTATTTTGAGAGATATTGCCAAATCAATCCTTAATATATCCTGCAATTTCACTAAAAGGAAAGATTTCGCCACTTTCTCAGCCAACTTCACTCTTTCGTCACATTGAAATGTATCTAAGCAATCAAAATGTTCCATCATTATTGTACAGCTTTTACTTATTTATTGTTACTACAATTTTACTGCTTTTCTGGTGTGATACGATGTAGTTTATCAAAACTCTCTCGTATATTTAAATTATTCTTAATGGCAGTAATCGCTTTTGACAGCCATATGAATGATATTAATATAATCAGCGAACTTTAATTACATCTTTTTTTCAGAGCTTTTACACGAGATAAAAAGGAACAAAATCGATATATTAATTATTTTATTTTGTGGTTGTGCCTGGGAATCTCTACCAAGATTTCTCTTCACAGAGAAATTTACTTTTGAAATATCTCCCAGAAATGGAATCGTAGAAGGATACTATCAATTTTGTATGAAATTCATTACTTTTGATGACATTAATTTAATAAAAAAATAATAACTATCGAAATCAGTACATAATTTTTCACTGAATGAATGGCTCTTTGAATTTTCCAATTATATTGAATATATCGATAATGAGCGAACATTTGTTTGCCGAAGGTGCCTGGCAAGAATAAAAACGTGGAGCATCTCTTTTACCAAGTGAAAGAGAAAAATGTTGCGTTATGTGAAACCGCGGAGTACTATTAAAATTAGCGATAAAAGTTGCCAAAAACTCAATTATTCATTAAAAATTCTGGATTTAAGTAACTTCTATTTATAAAATATTGGAGAGCCGAATTAATAACCCTTATTGCCAATGTAGTAACTATTTTGAAACGGTGAATTTTATGTCTTGCTATCATGAACGAATGCATAACATGTTATAAGATCGCTTTCAGTTAAAATAAAACACAATGCAAAATTAAAGTTTAGATGAAATTATATGCATGTTGGAAATGCAAACGCAGTGTCTGCGACCATGATATTTCATGTTTCACTGTAGAAGAACAAACTCTATGAATCATATTTGCTCATATTACACCCCTCCCCTTCAATTACAAATTATATTTGCTCGAGTTGCAATGCTGTTCATCAATTTCTGGTCTCATGAAATCTCTTATATGAACTTTGTGCACTAGCTGCTGTTGGAAACGAGGGCATTGATTGTGCAGGAGATGAATCTTGGTATAGACTTGAAGATCTGGCGCCTGAAAGAGAGACAGGTGACGAATCTTTTAGAAGATATGTCAGGTCTCTTGTTATGTTATAAGGTAATTGCGTAGGAGTTGGACAGATGGAAACGGTTACTTCGGATGATTGCTGTAGAAATAAGAATGCTTTGCTTTTATCCTTTCATGAGATCTTTGATCTGTGATCCAACTCAATTATGGTTCCGGATCTTGAATGACTTTGTTATGTGATATTTGTCAAAATGGTTTTTTTAAATGGCTCTTTATTTAAATATTTTTTATATATTTTCTGTCTCTGGAATTTTCAATATTAAATTTTGTTTTCATGGATTGATTATTAATTTACGATCCATCAGGAGTTCGGCAGGACTGAATTCCTTTTCTAAAAGTGTTCTCAAAACAAGCATCAATATATAAGGATCATCAACCAATTTTAGAAAGTGATTTAGTGATTCTATTTTTAACAATGAAGCCATTGAATCTACTCTTCTGAGAATATTTGGAATTTGATGTTACAACAGTGAAACCACGTTTTTTTTTTTAAAAACAACCTATAAATTATAATTGTCTGGGCAGTTGTTGAGAATTAAGATCCGCCATCACTTCAAACCATTTCTGCCATCTTACAACTAGAAAATATGGACTTCAGCTGATTCAGGACTTCAGGTGACTTGCAGAGCCGTTTTAAAGAATACGGGTAACATTGTAATAACATTGCATGACATTGTAAACATGCATAACATTGCAACATTGCCTTGAGTAAAGCCTGCAATAATTTGCATAAAATAAGGGGCATAGTTACGAAGTGTAAATCTTTGACGTGAATCTAGTATTTTACTGAATCTATAAGGCAAATTTTGTTAACTTTGTAGGTATTAAATTAGACTGAAATGTATCAAAACGTCTTTATTTTCTCAAAGAACAAACTAACTTTTAGAAGGTGTTGCCAATTGTGCAACTAAAATATTATGTGTAAAATATGTATATAATTATTAAATATGTTGGACGTCTTTTTGCCGATCATTTAAAACCTAAATTTGAAATTTGACACGGAATTATAGTTCTAGTCACAAGGTAACGTACCGAATTACATTGATTTAAGTCATTGCATTTGTGAGTTATCACATTTATATGTTTGAGAATGTACAAAACGACAGAAAATCCCCCCCCGGAAGGATTTGGTTCCAAATTTGATATGAATGTACTTTTTAGATGTTAAACCTGTACAAAATTTACCTATCTAGCTCTTTGTGTTTTGCATTTATTTAACTCACTTGTACTTGATCAGCCCGACAGCCAGAATTTCTGGGAATAGATTTCGTTCAACATTTCACTGAAAGATTTAGTCGTAAATCCGTATACACATTTTTTCATCGAGCTCAAAGCGTTTTTGAGTTACAGTGTTCACATAATGCACAAAATTTAAACAACAAATTTGGTATAAAGACCATATGCCAAGTTTCATTCGACTAGCTCAAAGCGTTTTAAGTTACCTTTGTCATAGACAAACAGATATTGTGTTTCCAGAACTCAGTGAGATCTGAAACGTGGAAAGTTGTCAAAATTTGAGTTTAAATTTTTTCATGATTACAATAGTTCTTCGTATACGAGAAAGTAAAGAAGAGCAATATGTCGTCATCTCGAAACTTAAAGTTTGGCAATTTACCTTTCTCAGTGTTAATCATTATCTCAACTTATTCAAAACATGTGGTTTTGAATACTTACTCTCTTATTCTATTATTTATTTATTTACTATGTTTGCATCGTACCAATTTCATGAATGCTACAGATTTTGAAATTATTTGTAGATCTATTTTTTTCTCGGTTTTTGTATAGATATAAAACTATACACAGTAAAATAAAATTTTAAAAAAATGGTAGAAAAAAAAGAGTGAATATAATGATTTTGGAAGAATCAGAAAAGAGTCAAAAGAAATTAATATTAAAATAGTTTATAATAAAATTAATGGGTAAGAAGAAGATAAAAATTCAAAAGATTAAAAGAGAAAAAAGAAAAATTGTTCCATTTAATGTTTTCTAACAAGCTTTCCTTGTGGCATTTGTAAAATCAAATAATTCGTTCGAGATTTAAAGAAAAATGCGATGCATTTTTTTAACCCGAACTCCTTATACTCATTGAAATGGTGTTAATTTATCAATTTTTGAAATTAGAGATTGATATGAGGGTTATTATTATTATTATTATTATTGAATTGACAAAGGATCAATTTGATCCACTATGCATGGCATTTAATATATTCTATCCCACCTTCTTCCAATAATTCATTTTGTAAACTTACTCATGTTAATCATCGCAAATATTTTTCCCAGTAAATATTTGAATATTTCTATTTTTTTAAAAATAATTTCAAATGAGTTAGATATGTTTTTCGCTCCATAATTTGTATGCTGATTTTTTTTCAAATTATATTTGTCACTACATTTTTTTAGATTTTTTTTTTCAATTTCTTTTACCGAATTTGACCAACAGCAAAATTAACCTGGACAATTCTACTTTTAGAGTGGGGAAAAAATTAAAGATACGCATAATATAAAACCAACAATGAAACTTGATATTTATCGTAATCTAATACAAGTAAATAGTATAAACGTTTTAAATTTAAAATTTTCAATGTTATTATAGCTTTTTTAATTGTTGGAACATATCATGTATTTTTTATCACAAGATAACAATAAGAAAAAATGTGAGATGTTGTCAATTCATTTTTTTGTACAAACGTTTTAGCCATATTCAATTTTAAACATTGTATCAAGCCAATGTCCAAATCAGCATTTTGCACGCTTCCTTTCTTAACAGATAATGAACAAAAATAGTACTTATATGTAAAATGAAAAAAGAGTTTACATGATATTTTTTCCTCTTCGTAGAAGACTTCCAAAATGTTAGATTATTCCATCAGCTATTAAAAAAAAATCTTTCCCTGATTGTTGGAAAAGTCTAGCACAGAGTAGCTCTATGACAATAGTTAATAGAGGGTACACAAATAGGTGGGGGATCTGGCTCTTCCCATCGATGACGGGACGTACTTCCTTCTGGGAGTCATGTACCGTGGCCGGTGATGGTCCTTAGGACTCAACCATAGTTCCCACCAGTGTTGCTGTTAAGGCGGTCTGGTCATCAAGTAATTTTTCCGCGTGCCTTCGTGGCGGGTCGGAAGTCAGATGTATGACTTACATGGTAATAATATATGATGTATTATTTAATTTTGGCAAAAAAAAAAAATTTAAAAATGATAAAATATTATTGAAAGATATATGAAAAATAAAGATGTTTTTGAAATTGATAGTAAAGCCAGTTTTCATTTAACTGGTTTTGGGGAACTAATGTAAAAATTAAAAAGAAAAAAAAACTCTAAAAAACCTATTTTCTAAATTTTATTATAGAATAAGTTTCAAATTTTTTGTATTAAAAATACCCTAAAAAGACGATGAGCGAAAGGCTTCACACTAAAAAATATAAATATATTAGAATAAAAATCTTAGACTGACAGAAAATGCAACACGTTGTCGAAAAACACAAAGCAATTATTCAAAACAGAGCGACGACATATTTATTACTTCGGACTGCGGTGGATAACTGCCCCTCAGCTTGGAAGAGTCCATGTCTTCGAAAGACACGCCGAGAAAGACTGGATGTTAAAGGGAGCACAGCTGAAAAATGCTTGAATGTTAAAGAGTTAAGCATTCGTATATTCCAAATATATTCAAAATATTGATCAGCAAACTCGAAAAACATCGTAGAAATGTTGTTATATATTTATGATCAATTTATAAGACGCAATTATATAAATAATTATCAATTATAAATTGATATAAATAATTATCAATTATTTATTTCAATTTATAAGATAATCATTAAACTCATAGTTTCTAAAATTGATGCTATTGAGAAAGTGATTTCATTAAAAAATAATATAAAATAGAGTTGAAATTGACTAAAAACTATTAAAAAATGGAAATAAAAAAAATAAAATTTCATTACTCTAATCAGAAAAGGCGAATTAGAAAATAGTTCTAATAATCGGCGTAGCGATCTTCGTAGTAGTAAAAACAAACCTTGTGAAGAGCAAGCACGAGAGTATGATTTATCACAGGTGATTCGATTTCTACATTTATGGTTTCTGCGACTAAAAATAGAGTTTCCATTATGCATCCATTATGCTGTGCCAAGCCTTAATGAAATATGATGAAGTAACCTGGCAGTTTTAAATTTAATTGCAATCAATCAGCAATATTTTTTTTAATTATTTTCAAATCCCTTTACGTACATCTCTTTTAAGAAGACTTTTTAAAACATTAAAGTGAGTTGAAATGACAGCTATTTGAATATATTTAAATTAGATTATTAATTTCTTAAATTCCGCATTCCTAATAGTTGTGATTTTTTAATATTCCATACAAAATAATAATTTAACAAATTATGCCAACTTACAAATAAAATAAAATGCGGTCAATTCATGGTCACGTGTCAGGTACCAAATAAACTGTTTCTGTTCAATTTTCAACCATTCTGCGCATGTCGGAATGTCTGCCAATAACGTTGATGAAACCATTTTTTCGTAAATGTTACGCTAGCCTTTCAATCATTAAAAACTTCTGATTTTTTTGAAAAAGATATTATTTAAAGTTATTTTCTCCAATTATTAATAATGATATAATTTAATTTCTTATATTAAAATTTTAATTAGTATTTTCAATGGAATTATTGTTTTCGTTTTGCATAATTAATTTGCATCGCTTTTTAATTCATTTGATGCTGATTTAATCTTTCCATTCCCATATCCTTTTCTTCCCATTTTTTATCCAAAGGATACATTTTGACAAATGATTATGGCAGTGTTTTTGAAAAATTATATATGGTATTTTTTAAATATTATTTAAATATTATTGAATGTTGAATATTTTTTAAAATAGAAATACATATGTCAAAATCTAACATTTAATATATCCAAAACTCTAAAAAAATCAGCTTTTTTTTCAATAGAGAGATTTATTCAAATTGATGTTTATGTATCTAATCAAACTATTTATATGCATACTCAACAAAGTTATTAAAAAACAGAACATTTCTTATATATGTTTAAATAACGATTTTTTGCTCAATATGGTATTTATTATATGTTGGGATTTTGATTCACCAAAGAAATAGTGGGCGAAGACTTGAAATGTTTATGGGTATCAAATAACTTTATATGTCCATATAACTTTATATATGTTATGAAAAATACGATTACTTAACCCTCTAAAGGTTCCACACGCATTTCGACGTAGACCCACAGATGTCTTTAAAGTGCAGTGCACGCATTTTAACGTAGGGTAATGAACGATGCAAATTCGTTTTGCACGGAAAATCACGTAGAGGTTTACTGCACCGAAAATGGTGTCGACGTATTTTAACGTATTTCTTCCCCCCCTTATCTTAATGAATTGGAGGGGAGACAACACAATGAAGTTTTACGGTCATTTAAGGATGTCACAGGATCTGAGAGCCCGAAGATTCCTTGAGGCATAGGGCATCGTGATGGTGCCAGCGTGATGGAGGAATGAGAGGTGAGAAAGGAAAGGGCTCTCCCAAGAAAAGAGGAACGGGAATTTTTCCCCAATTGTTTCTCCCATAATGGCTCTATGTGGACTTAAATTTAAATTGCATTTTGTTTCAATAGTTTTTGTTTAATATCGATAGGGATACGATTTTTTTTTTTTTTTTAATCTAAGCGTTGCCTTAAAGTTCCATTGAGTTATTTTTTCTTCATGCAGTTTTATGCTTACTTGTGATTAAACATCACATTGAAGTACTAGCAACTCGAAAGGGATATATTTTAAAAATTGCCATCGATATATAGTTAAAATATTAAATATATTTTTCATTCTTAGTTCAACTATTATTATGATTCAAATTTATATGTTTATGCTAATCTCTACCTCCAATTATTTTTCACAAAGTAAGCAGATGCAAATGAATTTTGCGTTTTAAAGCAGTCTAAATTTCAAAGAATGTAATAAAATATATTATTATATTGTTTCTCTTATCTTGTAAAAATTTGGAATAATGTGTCGTTTTTTATAATGCGACTCCTTTTCAAAAAATTTTTAAAGAACTAAATAGAATAATTTCATTCAAATTCATAAAAGAAACAATAAAAACCTTTTTTAAAGAATTATGTCAATTCAGAAAATTATTAATATTTAATCTTAATATACCTTGATGTAGATGAAAGCAAATAGTAAAATAAATTTAATTCAGGGTTTGATTTATTTTGTTAGGAATATTAAGAAACGAATCACATTGTAAAAGTCTTAACATCGTAAAATATCTGAAGATATTTTTTCAATAGTTTATCAAAGAACATATATTTCTTAGATAAAATTATAGTTCACTAAAACACTTCTAAAAAAATAAGTAGGTAGTTCAAAAATTCTGTTCTTATTTTACAGTTCTTTGAAGCAGTATTTTTTTGTAGATAAGTTAATGAGCATTCTTCAATATAGAATAAAATCGGAGTGGATAACTTTTGTTGAATCCTGTGCGAAGTACAGAATGAGTTTTAACTACACGTTTTTAAGGACGTTTTAATACAAAATAGTGTCCATAAATTCCTGAATGGTGCATGGATAATAAATTATTTTTGAATATTCAAAAGCGTTGCATTCATTGTTATGCCTTGAAATCACAACCTGCTATTTTCTCGTATCAAATAAATGACTTTGCATTACTTTATTCAGATTTTGTTACTGATGCTGGTGTTACTTATGGAAGAAAACTTCATAAACTGCACACTAATGCAGGATACACCTTAAAGGTTGTCGGACCCAAACAGGAAAACAATTATGATTATTATTATTAAAATGAATCCAAGGTTTACATTCAAAGTAAAGATCAATGGTAGCATCGGCATCCTTAATTTCTCCTATTCCTATGCTTATGCAGTGTAGCGCTATCCATATTTCTTAGCACATTTTGAATAGAATCAAGTATGAATTTTGTGTGTCTTCCTATCCTTTCAGACTGGAGCAAAAATTCGACAGACTCGCAATAACGATAACAAACCAACTTAACAAATTTCAATTATCTATTTTGTGTGTGTGTGTGTGTGTGTGTGTGTGTGTGTGTGTGTGTGTGTGTGTGTGTGTGTGTGTGTGTGTGTGTGTGATTTCAAATCATTATTTAAACTCCCATGTGTAATAAATCCTTTGTCAGAATACACTTTAAAAAATTATAAAAATCTACATTTTGATAAAATTGCATGATACATTTCATTTATCTCGATGCTTCCGTTTTGGAGTATCATGTACATGCATACACGATTTTGACATACAGCTTTACGCATACAGATTTCTCATCAGCCAGTTTATCCAATATTTGAAGATAAGATTACATATAATATAATTACAATTAATTATAGAAAGGTTGCAATATGTTGATTTATGATAAAGTAAGAAATTGTTTCTCAAATTTTTTGACTGGAATGATTCCTAGTAAATGCTCAGCCTTTTATACCCAAGCTATTGAATTGGGAGGTTAAAAAAAGTTAATAAAGGGCTTTAAAGGGTTAAAAAAGTTAATAAAGGGCTTAAAGGGTTCAGTTATTAAGCCATATCCAGTATGCTATATTAAACTGAAATTTGAGAAACAATTGTTTATTTTTTAAACCAATTATATAAATAATATTGTCAATCATATATTAATTTTTTTATATATGAGAGCTAATCATTATTGATATATCATCAATGATCGCCTGTCATATATAAAATATCTTCTCAGTATATTCAGTTGATACGTCTATGGCGGAATTACTTTCAAAACCTGTTGGTATTCTACCTGCCCCAGTCATTCGACCAATTCTGTCAATTTTTATATTTCTTATTAAAACTATTGGCCATTAGATATGTCATCAATGATCGCCTGCTCTATATAATTTTTCAATTTCTAAAGAAGAAAAAAACGCCTTTTTTTATTGTATTTTCATTTTGAAATAAATTCTTTCTTTCCCCTATTTGGTTGCATGATTCATCATCAACTCAATCAAGTTTATTCATTTTTTCTACCGCTTGGAGATATTTTTGATAAATTATGAAAATAAAGTATCAAGCGTTGTGTATGGGTACAATTTGTTTCGAACATTTTTTTATAACCATGTTTCTCTGCGCGCTGGGGAACGTGAATACAGAATTTCTGCGAAACATGCGAATAACTTTGTAAAATAAATTTTACGGAAACCAGTTCTGTGATACTTTATAAATATTTTACTGAAGCTGATATGTATTGTACTGATTAAAACTAGTTAAATGAATATTCTAATTCGGCATAACTATACTGCATAATATTTTAATTATTTTAATAATTCATATATTAAAAATTTTCTGTTCTTTACGTTATATGTATAATAAAGTGACATAAGAGAGCGACAGGAATTTGAGGTTAAAGAGGATTTCTCTTGATGATTCCTCTGTGAGCTTATACTTTTGTTTCTTTTTTTTTTGGCTATTTTTTAGTATTGTTTTCTCTCTATATATTTCCTCTTAAAAATATTAAAATTACTGAATTTGTGCATTTTAGTAATTGCGTTTATTATTCTTGTCGTCACGCGAAGTATTTCCTTTTAAAATATTTTCATTCTATTACTTTTTTTAATGGATTTTGCTGTTGATCCCTTATTATGAGGATATAGAAATGACGCAACAATAAGCCACACATTGAAAATATTTAAAAAGTATATCAACTTTTTTTTTATCAAAATGGCTGTTATTTAATTATATAACATTTTTATAAAGTAAAATGCAATTTCCTGTATTAAATCGAACATCCTACACAACTGTGCAAAAGATTTCAATTCATGATTAGTTCTTTTGGAAGTCATCAAGAAGTACAGTATTTTTTTTTCTTTTGAGTAAAATGTTCTGTCTGTAGAAAAACGTTGGCCCAAACTCATAGCGACACGGGTGGCATTTGAATCCGTATAGTGTGAGACGAGCCTTAGGGCCAGACGGTGTTTCTTTTTGAAGTCGGTTTCTGATCGTTATCTTTGCTCTTTCTTCTGATTTGAATAGTCTATTCACCAAACCATCGCAATTTGTAACTTACTATTCTCCAATAGAATCACTTTCCAATCCCACTGGAACCTCTCTTATAAAAGACCAGTGAAATAGCTACTGCTACCATTTGCTCTTCAACATTCAAGCTTGTTAAGATGTGTGCTTTTGCTTTGCGTTAAAATGGATAGCGACTCTTAAACAGAACTTTTAATCGAAATGGAAAGCTCGGATAAAGATGTTTCCTCTTCCGAAAGCGAATCTGATGATGAGTCTCTAGATAGTGCTAGAAACTGGTATCGAGTGAATCCTACTCTTCCTCAGCCGTGTCCTCCTAAATTCCCATTTATTGGAAATCCAGGAATAAAAGTTTCTATTGGAGATCTGATTCTATGCTGATGATCCCTACAATTATTTCAGCCTTTTATTTATGAAGAAATTTTCTCGTATACAGTCACAAAAGCGAGCAGATATGCTGAATCGTATTTAGCGAATGCGGAACTTGCACCTTCTTCTAGAGTTCTGAAATGGAATGACACAAATACTCCAGAGATGAGGAAATTTATTTCCCTTTTATTTGTGCAAGGTAAAATTCAAAAGGTCGTGGAGAAGTGGTTTTGGACGAAAAGGCCAATTTTATCTACTTCATTTTTTGGAAAAATTATGAGCGAGTTAAAATATGGACTTTTAATGAAATTTCTACATTTTGAAAACATTGATGATTTCGATGAAAAGTTACATCCGAACCCTAAACTTCGGAATTTTTTTAAATTGCATGATATGCTTGTACAAAGATTTAAATCTATTTATGTACCTAAACCGGAGATATCTGTGGACGAATCTCTAATAGCTTATAAAGGTCGTTTGAGTTGGAAACAATTCATTCCAACCCAACGCTCTCGTTTCGGAATAAAATTGTCTCAGCTGTGTGCATCTGAAAGTGGATACATTTAGAACTCTTTCTTATATACAGGAAAAGGCTCCAACTTTCACGATGACTACAATGATTATGGTCTTTCTACAAAAATACGAGATGACTCTTCTTCACGAATTAAAAGGAAAAGGATACTGTTTATCAACAGATAATTATTATACCTCGCCAGAACTGGCAGAATTGTTGATACAAATCAAAACTGACATTTGTGGAACTCTAAGATCCAACCGAAAAGGTTTACCCGCATCACTAAAAAACTTAAGTGTGAAGAAAGGAGAAATAATCGGTTTTCAAAAAGGTAAAATGTGTGTAATGAAACAGAAGGACAAAATAAACAGCTTCTTATGCTCAGTACTTTCCATAACACAGAAATGATGGAAGTACAGTCTAAGAAAATTTCCGATGTGAAGATAAAATCTAAAGTGGCAGTATCTTACAATTATTCTATGGGTGGTGTGGATAGATCATATCAGTGTCTATCCCACTACCCTGTTGTCAGAAGTCAGCAGAAAAAATAATACCAGAAGAGTTTTCAGCATTTGTTAAATCAAGTAGTATGGAATTCGTTCATAAGTTTCAAAAAGAATGGCGGGACATTAAATCATGTTGACTTTCGAATGAAATTAATTGAACGATTAATCGAAGAAGGAGCCACTTATCCTTATATTCACAATTTTATCACACATAAAGGATCAGAAAATGTAGCTTGTTTCTTCGGGCGACATATTCCTTCATATGTGCAAAAAGATAGTACTAAAAAAAGAAAATCAGTTCGAAAATGTGTTGTATGCTGTCTTCAACAAAACGACAATGGAAAGCGCATTCGAAGAGAGACACGATTTGAATGCAAAGACTGCGATGTTGGTTTGTGTGCAGCACCATGTTTTGAAAGATATCATACAGTGTCTCTATTATAAATAGTATATCTGTTACGACAGTATGATACCGGTATATGATATTGGATATAAGATTTTTAATATTCGTAAATATATGCTTTTTTATATTGCCATTTCATAATAATGTGTTTAATATTTCTTATAATAATCCAGAAAAAATTATTTCATGCAGTTAGAGATAGGCTCTAAAATTGTTATTATTTTTTATGTTGCTACTTTCAAATTAGAAGGTGAATTCAGTTTAAATATTTTTTTGCCTACAGCAAACTGTTTAATATCTACAATATTCATTAATTGATATATGCAAGAATAAGACACATTCTTATTAGTATATTGTGTATTATTTCAGGGACTATTAGTGTAATATAACGGCATGGAGGCTTCATTTAATATTGTGATTTTTTATTATGACTATTTACAGTGAATTTTTTTATATTACGATTCTTTAGTGTAATTTTTTGTAATTATTTATGTATTGTGAAATTTTACTTTTTTACATAATGTCAGTCATTGTGATTTTTTTCGGTTGCGAATTTTTGATATTGTTAATCATTGTGAATTATTTGATTGCATCAGTTTATGATTAAAATTTGCTAAAGTTTGTGAATTTTTTGATTGGTTAACATTTAAAGTTGTTCCCTTAGTAAATTAGGCACAAAAACTGATTTTTATTCACTTCCTTACTAAGCGCAGAATAAAATTTAAATTCAGTTCAGAATTTAAAAATTAAATGCATATTATTTAATATCTCATTTAAAATTGTTTTTCTGATATCATGGAAAAAGGATGACGTGCATTTATCGGTATACAAAATTTGCATATGTCTTAATTTCCAGAAAAAAGAAGTCACTATAAATGTAACTTATGTTATATATATACTTACAGCATTGCAAATTGGCTTTAATCAGGATTGGAAGGAAAAAAGATTAAATATATCCATTATATTTAACAAAATTCTGCATGCAACATTCTATAATTTATTCATCTGCAATGCAAACTACTAGTTTTTTTCTTATGCCGAGACAAAAAAAAAAATAGCGATAACAGAGCTTTTTTTATTTTTATTTTTTCTAAAATGAATTAGTTGCGCTAATTTTCAGTTACTTTTTTCAGGATGGCATAAATTCAAAACTAATTTAAAGTTGTGTGGTACGAAACATTTCTACATAAAGTTTCAATGAATGATCAATTGTAATTTCTGAAGAGAATCATTAAATTGTTTTAGCTTTTCTGGAATATTTTAGAAGACAATAATTTTTTTGTATGTGTCAGCTCGACTTCCTTAATATGATTTCAAAATTATGAAATCAAAATGACAAAAAAAAAATAATAATCGCGAGATGGTTTTTCTGATTTAAAGGGGGTTTACATAAATCAATGGAATAGCTTACAAATTAGAAAGTAACTGTTTTATAAATGCTTTTTATATCAAGATTTAATTTGATAAGTTTGTGAAATTAAGTCAGTTGATGTAATCGTTTAAACACTATAAACGTGTGGAACCTAAAATCAACTTTTGATAATAATATGACATGATGTTCTAAGACTGGGCATATTATGTAAGTATCAAATTTCGAGAATCTGTGAATTATTCTTTTCAATAACGAAATACAAAGAGTGATTATTTAGTTATGGTAAAAGATAACTTCAGAATGAACTAAGGTGTGCGATAAATATATTCCTTCTAATATTGAATGTGTTTATTTACTAAATGTGATCTTTGGATTTATTTTGAATTGCTCTGAATAATCATATCATAAATTACCATAGCACTCATGACATAAATCATCATAAAACAAATTTCAAAACAAACATCACAATGTTGATTTATTTAGAGGAAAGAACAGGAGATGTGAATGTTATTTATGATTTTTAGGTATGTTAATTGTCGTAATATAATTTAGAATAAGGGTTATTAAGTTATAATCAAAATAAGAAGTGTTTACGTCCTACGCGTAACTACTAAACCTTTTTTTTACTAATTAAAAAAAAAGAAAAAAAAACTTTATTTTTGTGTATTTCAAAACCGATTCAAGGCTAATATCAATGATTCTGGATACAACAGGGCTACTTTCATAAATGAAATTAATTGCTTACACCAGTAATTACTTCTAAATAAGGAACCAGTTACCTCTTACACTGGTTTTCGAGAGTTTTCAAACTATGCTGTGACGTATTTGTAAAATTTATACATCCTAATTTCACTGAAATACGAACATCATTATTTCTTCACTAAATAAATTTACTTATAAAGTTTGATATTTTTACTATGTCTATGGAGGTAATCAACAAAATTAAAAACTCTAGTAAACAATTAAAACTTCCAAACTTTATTTCGAATACAGTTCTAAGACATAAAATTTCTTAATTCATTTGTGGAATTTTTGCGGTTCCTACCAAAGCAAGACGTTTATTCTTTTATTGAATCCATCGTCATGAATTATTTAAAAAAAATGTTTTCGGTGATTGTTATCTTGACTCCTAGCGATCATTAGAAAGAGAAAGAAAGTGGAACGTTGCAAAGATACGTTAATGCAACATATGCTTTACAAGTTTAATTTTACATATTTAAATCATCAATTACTTTTCCACAGTAAATCTTATAAAAATATGTAAGCACAATTGAAACTTTTGTCAATTACATTTTTTTGGATAAAACTAGCAGAAATAGCAATAAATAAATACTGTTTTCTTTTTTAGAATGTATGAAAATTAGAAAATTATTACGTACATTTTATTTTTTTAAAGAACATCGTAAATGTATCGAAATTTACGAGGAATGAAATACTCCTGTATAATATTTTAAAAGAATTATTTGTTTGTTCCTTTGAATATTTTGAGATAGAAATTTCATTGAAAATGCACACAAAATAGTGAAAAAAGGTGGGAAAAAATCGCAAAAAAAGTCGATAATTTTAATAAATTTCAAAAACATTTTAAAATTATTAGAACAGTCTATGATTTCAAAAATAAATTTCAAATAAAATCATTTAATCTGCATATACCCTGATATATTTGATGAGGTTTTAACTTGGAATTTTCATTATTTTGAAACATTTAAAAGCGAATATGTCCTTATTTTTCATTAAAAAATGTTTAAAAAATATTGAACTTTAAAAAATTACTGTGATATATTTTAGAGCCTGGGTCATTAATACAGAAGTAGCAAATCATATGACTCTAGAATTGTAAATTTTTTAAGATACTCAATCAATTTGCTGATTTGCATATTTTATTATAATAGAAGATA
>JAPMOR010008007.1:81513-93126 GCA_026543865.1 Argiope aurantia | reverse complement strand
TAACATAAACAATATTGGAATTTTGTTTCAATTTTTTTTCTGGAATTTTTTTAAATGAAATATTGAAATATAATTTTTGAAAGAGGTCGAAAGATTGACCTTGAGATGATGTATGAATTTTGGTTTAACAGATGATTATCGCTAAATCTTAAGAAAAATAACTTCAAATCAATACTTTGATCATAAAGCCGAAGATTTCCCAAATATATGAATTTTTAAAAATTTATTTAACTAATATACATATATTTAAATAATAATTAATATGCTTTTCACATCACACGGCGAGAATTATTGAACTTGTCAGAAAAAATCTGTGAATGGTTGGACCTATTTTTCGGTTACCTGTAAATTGAAGTCACTCCCCTCTTTGTTTTTACACCCGATTTCTCTCGTTACATTTTACCAAGCACTATTTGTTTTTCACCTTACATATTGACGGTAAATTTCACTTGATTTTAATTTTTGGTTTTATTACAAATTTGTTTTATTTCGAAATTTTATGACATTAATATGCTTTGTACTTACGGGGCAGGCAGTTATAAAAAAATACCAGTAATCGGAATTTTATAATTTAAGTTGAAAAATACTTGATACGTAGCAGAAAATGGAATATGTTTTAGAATGCCTTTTTTCTCACCGATTGGAACCAAAATTTGAAACTGAACTGCAATTGCCTATCACCAGATCAATTTCCAAATTTCTCTCATTTAAATCACTGCAACTACTTGCAGGTGGAAGAACAAACCGACATATGGTCAACAGTTGATATATGTGGTTCAACATTTCAACCAAATTTCATTTACTCAAATCGTTAATTGTTTGAATTGTTGCATTCACACGTAAGCAAAGATACAGATAGACAGACAGCCAATCTCTTGAGGAATTTGGCTATAAATTTGAATCAAATTTACATTTTAAATGCTAAACCTATGAATCAAATTTTATCAGACTAATTCATTATGTTTTATTAGAAAAATTTGTTCTAGGACAGAAAAACTTCTTTTGAATACATTTCCTTCAAAATTCAATAGAAGTCTGCAAGTTTGGTATATAGTCCCCTATATAAATTTCAGCTTTAATTTATCATGATTACAACAGACATATAATTAAAAAATGCGTCTATTGTAACCATGATTTTTTGGACTCGGAGAGATCTGAGGCGTGGTGATTCGAGTTCAAATATTTTATACGATTATCTTTCCTTCTTTTTCTTCATACTTCGTATAAGAGAAAGTAAACTCAAAATAAATAAGACACATATTTAAAGGATTCTGCATCTTTAATTTATAAAAATTTAATGGATTACAAATAATATTGATATAATGCAAACCCATTTGGAATTTTAAAAATTCTAGTAAAATACACCAGATAATAGTAACAGTGAATGTGTGCGTGTGACTGAATGCGTTCTGTTTGCTTATAAAATTAACTCGTCTGTGCAGAATCAATGCAAGTCAGGTTTTCAATGAAAATGTTAGTTCTGGAATCAAGAGGGGAAAACAAAAGGACACAGGCCTCCCTTAAGCAAGTCTTATTATCCCTGGAAACCACAAAGAAAGCTTCGCACAAAAACTGGTCAGAAGTATGGATAAATGATTCAAGTCAATACATTTGCTTTTTAATAACTCGGAAAAATTTTACAGGTAGAAGCATGTAAATTTGTTTCCTTGTCGATAAATTGATATATATATATATATATATATATTTCAGTTGTGATAAGTAATTTAGTGATAAGTCCAACGAAAGAATTGATTATAAAGATATACAAATTGATATAAAGATATAAAGATATACAATTGATTAAAATTTTAAAAAAAGTTTTTTTTTCAATTAAACACTAAATTCCACTTTCATTTGTTTCCCACACTTCTTCGCTACCTAATTATTGTATTTTCCTATATCCATCCGAAGTTTTGGGAAACTTGTTTACTTTCATACTGAAATAAAGTGAAATAGAAATGTTATTTTCATTTTTTACGCGCATTTTCGATTAATTAGATAAATTTTAACTGCCCATTGAATCTAATGATCAATCATACTTGCAATAAATATTTATATTTATATTCACACAATTCCTTTAGATAAAAACTTTCACTTTTAGTCCCCAATCGAAATTTCTATGCTTGATTATTGGAATATATTGGATTGTTAAGATGGTAATAATTATCTTCGCATTTCAATTATTATCGAACAAAAAAATATTTCAACAGTCACTTCTGTTTTTATTGTCAACAGCTATGTGACTGTTTAAATTCTCAACAAAATTGCAAGATACAAACAATGTAGCAGAAGGAACAATGAAAACATACACTGTTGTTTTCTACTAAGATTCATTTACTGTTCTGCAACCGATCGTTGTTTGACTTTTTCTTGTTCTGAGCAATGCTTAGTGCGTTTCTTGACTGTTTCACTGTGGCTACGGCCGTCGGTGCTCATCGTTTTTGTGGCTATTTGGGAATTGATAAGATATTCCCTATTTCCCCGTTTAACATCTACTGGGGATTTGGTTTCTGATCCTGATTTGGATCCTAATGCGGTAGTACCATCTCAACCGCCTGAACCGCGAGTTGCCGTGGTGCGCTCGTATGTTGTTTTTCGATTTTGCCAGGCATTGGACATTCCAGCTGAACTGGCTCCTACTCGTGTCCAGAAAGCTGATGCTCCGGTAGTGAAATCATACACGGTTTATAAAATCTGCTGTAGATTGAACTTACCGGCCCGACTGGCTCCCATCGGTGTCCCAGTTGTGGAGTCATATGACATCTATCTGTTTTGCTTGGCTCTGGACTTGCCGGCGGAATACCGACAGCGGATATAGACAGTTTAACATCGAAACTGTTGACAGTCTACGAATACTGTTCATGACTGATCCAAAGATTATCTGCTGCTAAATGTTCAAAGACCATATCTGCTCCGGATGCTAGTTCAAAAACTGTCGTGTGCTTCTGGAATCAGATCTGTGTCTATCCTACTACCCTGTTGTCAGAAGTCAGCAGAAAAAATAATACAAGAAGATTTTACGGCATTTGTTAAATCAAGTCGTATGGAATTCTTTCATAAGTTTCAAAAAGAATGGCGGGACATTAAATCATGTTGACTTTCGAATGAAATTAATTGAACGATTAATCGAAGAAGGAGCCACTTATCCTTATATTCACAATTTTATCACACCTAAAGGATCAGAAAATTTAGATTGTTTCTTTGGGCGACATATTCCTTCATATGTGCAATAAGATAGTACTAAAAAAAGAAAATCAGTGCGAAAATGTGATGTATGCTGTCTTCAACAAAACGACAATGGAAAGCGCATTCGGAGAGAGACACGATTTGAATGCAAAGACTGTGATGTTGGTTTGTGTGCAGCACCATGTTTTGAAAGATATCATACAGTGCCTCTATTATAAATAGTATAACTGTTACAACAGTATGATACCGGTATATGATATTGGATATAAGATTCTTAATATTCGTAATGATATGCTTTTTTATATTGCTATTTCACAATAATGTGTTTAATATTTCTTATAATAATCCAGAAAAAATTATTTCATGCAGTTAGAGATAGGCTATAAAATTGTTATTATTTTTTATTTTGCTACTTCCAAATTAGAAGGTGAATTCAGTTTAAATATTTTTTTGCCTACAGCAAACTGTTTAATATCTACAATATTCATTAATTGATATATGCAAGAATAAGACACATTCTTATTAGTATATTGCGTATTGTTTCAGGGACTATTAGTGTAATATAACGGCATGGAGGCTTCATTTAATATTGTGATTTTTTATTATGACTATTTACAGTGAATTTTTTTTTTATATTACGATTCTTTAGTGTAATTTTTTGTGATTATTTATGTATTGTGAAATTTTACTTTTTTACATAATGTCAGTCATTGTAATTTTTTTCGGTTGCGAATTTTTGATATTGTTAAACATTGTAAATTATTTGATTGCATCATTTTATGATTAAAATTTGCTAGAGTTTGTGAATTTATTGATTGTTTAACATTTAAAGTTGTTCCCTTAATAAATAATGTACAAAAACGGATTTTCATTCACTTCCTTACTAAGCGCAGAATAAAATTTAAATTCAGTTCAGAATTTAAAAATTAAATGCTATATTATTTAATATCTCATTTAAAATTGTTTTTCCAATATCATGGAAATAGGATAACGTGCATTTATCTGTATACAAAACTTGCATATGCCTTAATTTCCAGAAAAAAGAAGTCACTATAAATGTAACTTTTGTTACATAAAAATTTACAACATTGCAAATTGTCTTTCATCAGGATTGGAAGGCAAAAAGATTAAATATATCCATTATATGAAACAAAATTCTGCATGCATCATTCCATAATTTATTCATCTGTAATGCAAACTACTAGTTTTTTTCTTATGCCAAGACAAAAAAAAAGTAGCGATAACAAAGCTTTTTTTTCTAAAATGAATTAGTTACGCTAATTTTCAGTTACTTTCTTTAGGATGACATAAATTCAAAACTAATTTAAAGTTGTGCGGAACGAAACATTTCTACATAAAGTTTCCATGAATGATCAATTGTAATTTCTTAAGAGAATCATTATATTGTTTTAGCTTTTCTGGAATATTTTAGAAGACAATAATTTTTTTGTATGTTTCAGTTCGACTTTCTTAATATTATTTGAAAATTATGAAATCAAAATGACAACAAAAAAAATAATCGCGAGATGGTTTTTCTAATTTAAAGAGGGATGGTCCAAAAATCAATGGAATAGCATACAAATTAGAAAGTAACTGTTTTATAAATGCTTTTTTTATCAAGATTTAATTTAATAAGTTTGTGAAATTAAGTCAGCAGATGTAATCGTTTAAACACTATTATTAATTTTAGACAAAAAATATGATTAAAAACTAAAATCACCTTTTGATAATAATCTGACGTCATGTTCTAAGACTGGGCATATTATGTAAGTATCAAATTTCGGGAATCTGTGAATTATTCTTTTCAATAACGAAATAAAAAGAGTGATTATTTAGTTATGGTAAAAGATAACTTCATAGTTAATGAACTAAGGTGTGCGATTAATATATTCCTTCTAATATTGAATGTGTTTATTTACTAAATGTGATCTTTCTAGATTTATTTTGAATTGCTCTGAATAATCATATCATAAATCACCAAAGCACTCATGACATAAATCATCATAAAACAAATTTCAAAAGAAACATCATAATGTTGGTTTATTTAGAGGAGAGAACAGGAGATGTAAATGTTATTTATGATTTTCAGGTATGTTAATTGTTGTAATATAATTTAGAATAAGAGTTATTAAGTTATAATCAAAATAAGAAGTGTTTACGTCCTACGCGTAACTACTAAATTTTTTTTTACTAATTAAAAAAAAAAGAAAGAAAAGAAAAAAAAACTTTATTTTTGTGTATTTCAAAACCGATTCAAGGCTACTGTCAAGGATTCTGGATACAACAGGGCTACTTTCGTAAATGAAAGTAATTTCTTACACCGGTAATTACTTCTAAATAAGGAACCAGTTACCTCTTACGCTGACTTTCGAGAGTTTTCAAACTATGCTGTCAAATATTTGTAAAATTCATACATCCTAATTTCACTGAAATACGAATATCACTATTCCTTCACTAAATCTATTTACTTATATAGTTTGATATTTTTACTATGTCTATGGAGGTAATCAACAAAAGTCAAAACTTTTCTAGTAAGCAATTAAAACTTCCAAACTTTGTTTCGAATACAGTTCTAAGACATAATATTTCTTAATTCATTTGTGGAAATTTTCCGGTTCCTACCAAAGCAAGACGCTTATTCTTTTATTGAATCCATCGTCATGAATTATTGTAAAAAAATGTTTTCGGTGATTGTTATCTTCACTCCTAGCAATCATTTGAAGGAGAAAGAAAATGGAATGTTGTGAAGATACGTTAATGCAACATATGCTTTACAAGTTTAATTTTACATATTTAAATCATCAATTACTCTTCCACAGTAAATTTTATAAAAATATGTAAGAACAATTAAAACTTTTGTCAATTACATTTTTTTGGGATAAAAATAGCAGAAATAGCAATAAATAGTCTTTTCTTTTTCAGAAAGTACGAAAATTAGAAAATTATTACGTACATTGTAGTTTTTTAAAGAACATCATAAATGTATAGAAATTTACGAGGAATGAAATACTCCTGTATAATATTTTAAAATAATCATTTGTTTGTTCCTTTGAATATTTTGAAGATAGCAATTTCATTGAATATGCACTTAAAATAGTAAAAAAGGGGGGGGGAATCGCAAAAAAGTCGATAATTTTAATAAATTTCTAAAACATTTTAAAATTATTAGAACAGTCTATGATTTCAAAAATAAATTTTAAATAAAGTCAATTAATCTGCATATACCCTGATATATTTGATGAGGATTTAAGTTGGAATTTTCATTATTTTGAAACATTTAAAAGCGAATACGCCATTATTTTTCAATAAAGAAACGATTAAAAAATATTGAACTTTAGAAAATTGCTGTGATATATTTTAGAGCCTGGGTCATTAATACATAAGTAGCAAATCATATGGCTCTAGAATTGTATATTTTTTAAGCTACTCAATCAATTTGCTGATTTGCATATTTTATTATAATAGAAGATAATGCTATTTTAATGATAAATCGGTTATATGTTGTTATTTATACACATCTGATTGACAGAAATATTTGTTATTAGTCCTAATTTTATACAAATGCTATTCAAATATTGATTACTCAGTGCAAAAATATTACAATGACTTATTTGAAAGAATAATAAAGGAATATGAATGGAATTTTAATCCTCATTAATTACTTATTTTTAATATAAGAAAATAAGAAATATAAGAAAAAATTAACCAAAAATAAATTATTATCTTGATAAGTAAGTTATAAGTATATTGAAGTATAAAATATAATTGACCTGCTTATTAAAAGAAGACTTCATGATAAATTTTGCGCAAGACTGCTCAATGTCTAAATCCGCCACTGTTTATATGACACGTTATCACTAATTTATTTTTATGTGACTTCATTTTTTGAAATTATTTATGCTACTTTAAAGCAATGACTACATGGTTCTTCGATTATTATCATTTTGTTGTATCTTTTCTTTAGCAACTGAATGGCTCATATGTAAATTAGAAATGAAGCACACTCCCGAGTGTCCGACCTAATGTGGAGGAAGGACTGGCCTGAAAAAAAAACCCGGATAGGTCGAAGTTCTATAAATTCATTTCTTTTCCCACCAATACCAGAAGACAAAGTTTTTATACCAAAACTCCCAATTTTAATACGTATTTTTTGACTTCGTATTGAACCCTCCATAAGCCCTCCATTTATCTCAATTTGAAAGCAGTCGCGGCCCGGTGAATCATAGAAGCATTTGCCGGTAATGTCTCGAGTTAAATAGGATTCTCTGTACTAGTAGTTTATATATGTTTATATACTGCACTGCCTATTTCAAGAATTTATTAGAAATAAAATAAGTTAAAGGATATAAATTGCTAATATTTTAATATAAATTCAGTAATACCTAAGTTAATTGCAGGAAACATAAACAATGTTGCAAATGCAACGCTTTATTAACTACAATGAAAATAAAAAAAAAAACTAGGATGGATAGAATGGAAGCCGGATAGTCGAGAAACGGATACTCGGGAGTGTGCTGTATATTTTTATTGCAATCTAAGAATTAGTAGTAAACAAATTTGATATATTTCAAATAAAATAGCCAACGGAAGCATAGATAATATATCTGCAATTTATTGTTGAACTCTTAATGCTATCATACTCGAAGCAAACTTAGACGGTTCAAGAAATGTTCGATTAAATTTACAAAAATTCTAATATAAGAAGACACTTCCATCACTTATTCCCTTGATGTGGATTTTTTTATTTATCTAAAGTTAAGCCAAAATATTTTCTATGCCCTAGGATAAGATTTGTGATACAATTGAGAAGTAGCTATAAATTTGGGTGCTTACTCCATTTCTAAAAAAAAAAAAATGCAGTTTTCTGTGTAGAGAAAGGGAGTGAATTCCTTCTTATGTAAACTGTCTATAAAAGTATGAATTGTAATCTCTCACTCGATAAATTGCATAATTCTAGAATTTTTTTTTATTTTTTTTTACTTTTAAAGGGCATTTATTGAGAAAAATTGGTATAATATATATCAATCAAGATTTTTTTCATCATTTTCTACAACTGTTTCCCCATTTTCGTCCAATATGTCTTGCAATTGATTGTCTTCCAATTTCTTTGATCCTCCAGGCCGTTCTTTGTCATTGACATCGAAATTATCACTCTTAAATCGTTGAAACTAACCTCGACAATGAGGATATGAAGGAGACGCATAACCATAAGTTACTAAAAGTGTCTGATGGACTTCGGCAGTAGATTTCTTCAAATTAAACAAAAAAGGCAATGAATTACCAAAATGCAATTTGGAGTTTCCATGATTGGAGTCTTTATACACCGAATAACTCAATAATACTAAATTAAAAACGTTCAAAATGATGACTAAAAGAGTAATAGTAAATTGGTAAAACTCAGAAGCATTGTTGTTTATATAGACACTTAGCATGCTTACCAGTAGATGTCGCTGATTAAAATGCATGCAAGCACCTAATATAATGAGAAATCACCGGAAACTTAATCTCAAGAAAAAAAGCTAAGGCAAGAACATACGAGAGGTGATACAAAAAAAAGTTTTCAAGCAGCAACATTTGGAAAGTAAGAATTATGGATAGGAATATTGTTACCCAGAGTAGAGACACATGGTGCTAGTTTTCTTAGACCACTCATTCGAGCTGATATTGTTAGTACTGAGACCTGAAACAGCGACAGTAATGGCAAGACGTCTAGAGAAGTGGTCTCGCACAGAAGTCTGAGCCGTGATACGATTTCTATGGGACAAAGATGTGTCCCCATAAAACATTCACAGACAAATCGTTAAAGTGTACGGGGACGAAGCAATGAGTAGACAACAGGTGGCAAAATGGTGTCGTTCTTCTGAAACGGGCAGAGAGATTGCTGAAAACGTTTAGGTGGGAGTATGGGGAGCCACTCCCCATACAGCTCCGATTTGGCTCCCAGTGATTATTTCCTTTTCTAGTCATTGAAGAAACACTTATCCGAAACAAAGTTCATATCAGATGTTTACAAAGGTACCAAGAACTGGCTCAATAGCCAGGGACCTGATTATTACCAAGATGGGTTAAACAAATTGGTTCAGCTGTGTGATAAATGCCTCAACAGGTTAGGTGATTATGTAGAGAAATGACCGCCACATATGTCTCTTAATTCATTTTTATCCTGTGTCTATTGTTAATAAAACATTTTTCCTTTGCCTTGTAAACTTTTTAGGGGTCACTTTTTGTAAAAAGAAAAGAAAACGAAAATATTATTTTTAATTAAAGACGCCTGCTTTGTCATTAAATATTTTTTAATTCTTCTTTTAGAAATGAAATTTTTGAGGTTTGAATACTTGATCTATAAATTGATAGTTGATCTTTTTCAAAATGAAATAACTATACGTTAACAATAGTTAAACAATTACAATTTACAAACTAGGCAATCCTAAATTAAGCCATGTTTATTTATTTTTTTAATTTTAATCTAACTCAGCTGTTAAAACAAAGTAACTTAACATAAACAATATTGGAATTTTGTTTCAATTTTTTTTCTGGAATTTTTTTAAATGAAATATTGAAATATAATTTTTGAAAGAGGTCGAAAGATTGACCTTGAGATGATGTATGAATTTTGGTTTAACAGATGATTATCGCTAAATCTTAAGAAAAATAACTTCAAATCAATACTTTGATTATAAAGCCGAAGATTTCCCAAATATATGAATTTTGAAAATTTATTTAACTAATATACATATATTTAAATAATAATTAATATGCTTTTCACATCACACGGCGAGAATTATTGAACTTGTCAGAAAAAATCTGTGAATGGTTGGACCTATTTTTCGGTTACCTGTAAATTGAAGTCACTCCCCTCTTTGTTTTTACACCCGATTTCTCTCGTTACATTTTACCAAGCACTATTTGTTTTTCACCTTACATATTGACGGTAAATTTCACTTGATTTTAATTTTTGGTTTTATTACAAATTTGTTTTATTTCGAAATTTTATGACATTAATATGCTTTGTACTTACGGGGCAGGCAGTTATAAAAAAATACCAGTAATCGGAATTTTATAATTTAAGTTGAAAAATACTTGATACGTAGCAGAAAATGGAATATGTTTTAGAATGCCTTTTTTCTCACCGATTGGAACCAAAATTTGAAACTGAACTGCAATTGCCTATCACCAGATCAATTTCCAAATTTCTCTCATTTAAATCACTGCAACTACTTGCAGGTGGAAGAACAAACCGACATATGGTCAACAGTTGATATATGTGGTTCAACATTTCAACCAAATTTCATTTACTCAAATCGTTAATTGTTTGAATTGTTGCATTCACACGTAAGCAAAGATACAGATAGACAGACAGCCAATCTCTTGAGGAATTTGGCTATAAATTTGAATCAAATTTAAATTTTAAATGCTAAACCTATAAATCAAATTTTATCAGACTAATTCTTTATGTTTTATTAGAAAAATTTGTTCTAAGACAGAAAAACTTCTTTTGAATACATTTCCTTCAAAATTCAATAGAAGTCTGCAAGTTTGGTGCACAGTCCACAATATAAATTTCAGCTTTAATTTATCTTGATTATAACAAACATATAATTAAAAAATGTGTCTATTGTAAACATGATTTTTTATACTCAGAGAGATCTGAGGCGTGGTGATTCGATTTATACGATTATACGATTATATTATATTATTATATTATTATTATTATAATTATTATATTATTATTATTATTATTATTATATTATTATTATTATTATTATTATTATTATATTATTATTATTATTATTATTATTATTATATTATTATTATTATTATTATTATTATTATTATTATATTATTATTATTATATTATATATATTATACAATTTATACGATTATATTTATATGATTATCTTTCCTTCTCTTTCTTCATACTTCGTATCAGAGAAAGTAAACTCAAAATAAATAAGACACATATTTAAAGGATTCTGCAACTTTAATTTATAAAAGTTTAATGGATTGCAAATAATATTGATATAACGCAAACCCATTTGGAATTTAAAAATTCTAGTAAAATACACCGGACAATAATAAAAGTGAATGTGTGTGTGTGTGCCTGAATGCGCTCTGTTTGATTATAAAATTAATTCGGCTGTACAGATTCAATGCAAGTCAGGTTTTCAATGAAAATGTTAGTTCTGGAATCAAGAGGGGAAAAAATGGCACAGGCCTCCGTAAGCAAGACTTATTATCCCTGAAAACCACAAAGAAAGCCTCGCACAAAAACTGGTCAGAAGTATGGATAAATGATGCAAGTCAATACATTTGCTATTTAATGACGGCAAATTTTACAGATAGAAGCATGAAAATCTGTTTCCTTGTCGATAAATTGAGGAAATTTTTTTTAATTATTGACATTTTTCCTCCGGGAACGGGTCTATA
>JAPMOR010008007.1:71251-81413 GCA_026543865.1 Argiope aurantia | reverse complement strand
TATTTGAGACTCTCTGTATAAGATAAAATGAAAAAATGTTATTTTGAAGTAAAAGTTGAGCTTTCTTTTAGTTGTGATAAGTTATTGTACAACGAAAGAATTGATTATAAAGATATACAAATTGCTGTATAAAAATTTACAAAAAAAGTAATTATTTCTTAATTAAACACTAAATTCCACATTCATTTGTTTCCCACTCTTCTTCGCTACCTAATTCTTGTATTTTTCTATTTCCATCCGAGGCTTAGGGAAGCTTGTTTACTTTCCTACTTAAATAAAGTGAAATAGAAATGTTATTTTCATTTTTTACGCGCATTTTCGATAAATTAGATTAAATTTAACTGAACGTAGAAACTCTAATGACTAATCATACTTGCAATAAATATTTATATTTATATTCACATAATTCCTTTAGATAAAAACTTTTACTTTTAGTCCTCAATCGAAATTTCTATGCTTGATTATTGGAATATTTTCGATTGTTAAGATGGTAATAATTATCAACGCATTTCAATTATTATAGAACAAAAAAATATTTCAACAGTCACTTCTATTTTTATTGTCAACAGCTATGCGACTGTTTAAATACTCAACAAAATTACAAGATACAAACAATGTAGCAGAAGGAACAATAAAAACATATACTGTTGCTTTCTAGTAAAATTCATTTATTGTTCTGCAACCGATCGTTGTGTGACTTTTTCTTATTCTGAGCAATGCTTAGTGCGTTTCTTGACTGTTTCACTGTGGCTACGGCCATCGGTGGACTCATCGTTTTTGTGACTATTTGGGAATTGATAAGATATTCCCTATTACCCCGTGTAACATCAACTGGGGATGTGGTTTCTGATCCAGATTTGTATCCTAATGCGGTAGTACCATCTCAACCGCATGAACCGCGAGTTGCCGTGGTGCGCTCGTATGTAGTGTTTCGATTTTGCCAGGCATTGGACATTCCAGCGGAAATGGCTTCTACTCGAGTCCAGAAAGCTGATGCTCCGGTAGTGAAATCATACATGGTTTATAAAATCTGCTGTGGATTGAACTTGCCGGCCCGATTGGCTCCCATCGGTGTCCCAGTAGTGGAGTCATATGACATCTATCTGTTGTGCTTGGCTCTGGACTTGCCGGCGGAATACCGACAGCGGATATAGACAGTTTAACATCGAAACTGTTGACAGTCTACGAATACTGTTCATGACTGATCCAAAGATTATCTGCTGCCAAAATGTTCAAAGACCGTATCTGCTCCGAATGCTAGTTCAAAAACTGTCATGTGCTTCTGGAAGCTGTTTAATATTATTTTTAGCATCACAAACTGTGCTTGGTTGTCATATAAAATTATGAAACAAGCATGTTGTCATCATCAAAAAAAAAAAAAAAAACCATCAGCAGCAGCAATAAAAAAAAAACTTTTGTCAGCTGCAGCGATGAAGGGAGGGTTGGCGGGTGGGGAACGAGAGTAGCTCACCTCCACGTGGTGTTCCCTGGGCAACGGTGCAGTTCACTGGAACTGCAACGGCTAAGAGGCTACTCAAACGTGAAATAGAAATTAAGATGTTTCATTTCGTCTGTTAAAACCGCTTAGACATAATTTTTTAATTTTTTTTTCTTCATTATCTTGAAAACTAATAATTAATACTTGAGCACGAGTTTCTGCATGTTTAACATGTTAATGTTCATGCATACTTTCTATATATAATTTGAGCGATATTTATATCATTAAATATTATTCAAAAATTCACTATAGGTCGAATATTTCATCTCAATCTGGAAAATTCAGAAAAAGATACTTCTAGGGCTGTGGGCTTACATGTATCCGATTATCAGAAATACCAGACAGAATTAAGGGTAGAGACAGTGGTCATTGCAAAACTTACTCACGCGTTCTCTACTAAAGCTGATATTCGTCTCAACCTGCATAACTTCGTGCACCTTGGGTGGGACTTATGCAAAACTTGCATGCCATTGACGAATTTTATAAACGAAACCTAGATATTTGGTGTTAATTTAACATTTGTACTGAATATGATGAGGGGACATTTATTTTCGGCACTTTTTTTTTGATCGATTGTAACGAAAATTTGACAATCATGAATTTTTGCACTCGCGTACAAGCAAAAATACATGGAAATAGACAGTCACCCCTTACAAAAATTTGAGTATAAATCTGGGTAATCTTAAAGATTTGGGTATATAGCATTTTAGATGCTAAATCTGTGTACCAAATTTTATACATCTAGCTCTTTATGCTTTTTAGTTGCTATAGATCTCGTTTGCATTCGGGGCAATTGGAATGGCTCATTTCCTCTGAAGGGATTAAGTTCAAAATTTTATAACTATCTACAAATGTAGTGTTAATTCCTCATACGAAATTTCATCCTTCTTTCACAAATCTTTGTTATCATTTTTCTGAGACAGATTAATAGAACGAGAGGGAGACACATTTCCGAAAATGTGTTTTTCGTGAATATCTGTCAAAATCTCGAGTTTGAAATTCTGGACGATTCTAATGTTTTCGCCTTGCATAACATCGCACTGAAGAAAATCTAAATATAATTTTTTGTTTCAATCTACGCTCTGATGAATTAAAATTTTTATAGTTTTCTACAGATCCTTCGGGGTTTTTTAGTCCTAATTAGAAAAAGGACTTTGAAACTCTATGGTTTTAAATAAAATGAAAGGTCCATTCCTTTGCGACTAAAAATGGGGGAGTTATGAAAATTCAAATATGACTAACTTATAAAATGGCAAGATGTTATGCTAATTCATTGAACATCTTTAAGATGGTAAGCAAATAAATGATCGGACTTTCACTAAGACTGATTAACGTAAAATTATGAATTTTTCGTCAATCAGTCTTGCAGTACTGATTATCCTTGTCCTTAAGTATTGTTATTCAAAACTTCGTAAATCATTTGGATGTGTTCGCATAAGAAAGAAAATATTATTTTTAGTTTCTGTTGAAATTTTTCACTGAAGAAATTCAAGAAATTATGAATTTTAAGAAATTCATAATTTCTTAAGATTAAAGATTTTAGAAAGATAAAATGCTGGTTTCATAACCTTTTCAGCAGTATACTTATTGACTGAAATTGAATAAAATATTATTTTTACATTATTTAAATCCTTTTGAAATGAAAACTAAAAACTGAATTTTATGATGAATAAAAGAAATTTTTACTGAAAATTTTTTTTTTGAGATTTTTTATAAATAAAAATATATATATATATTCTTTAGTGCAAATAAGACTTAAATGCTGAATGAATCTATTTTCTATTCTTATATTTTTTAAAAAAAATGTTTAGTTTCAGCAAAAAATCTTTTAAAATTAATTGAAAATTTATCACGTCATTTGTATCTCAAAGTTCAAATATTACGGGAATTGACCGAAAATTAGAGAAGTTCTTAGTACTCTTAACACAACGGATATGGCTTCTACAATAGCGTGAGTTATGTGTATTGCTTTCGATATCATCTGAATGTACAAAATTTCATATCTCTGGCACTCGAAGGAGTTAATCAAAAATGTATTAAAAATTACTAACTTGAAGCAATTTAAGTATAAAAATGCTATGCTGCAACTCTGGCTTTTGTGTCATAAAAATCCAATCCAAGCAACCAATCAAACCCTTTCCTTCATTTATTTATGAAGGCTTGATTTAAAAACTTCCAGGGACATTTTTGTAGAGAATAGAATGACTTGAAACTTGGAAAACTCTTAATTTGAAACTTGAAAGTTTGAAATTATTTTACTCCAAAAGATCTTCCACTTAATTGAATTTTGTAACTTGAGCCCTACAGTCTCAACGCTAAGGATTCACCATGAGGCCACCGCACTTTTGGTAAACTACGAACAATGGAACTTAACTGTACATCGCTATGGTTTTGTCTGCGAGACAGGTAATTAATTTTAAACAAACTAAAGAAAATATTGAAAACAATTGTCACGAAAATTGTTCTCTATGACGAGTCGATTATTTGACTGACTTGCATTCTTTTTTATTTCAGTAGTTTAGATATTTGAAGGAAAAATGACTGTTTCATCACTTCCCTTCCATCTTTTGATATCGAGGACTCATATCTACGAACTTTTTCGAAAAAAATCACCCTCCGTACACCATGTTCCTCGCTTGTACGAATCCAATCAAAATGACTGTAGTAAGGAGTGTCATTCTAAATATAAATTTTAAAATTTGCCTCAATAACCAGCTCAAATATATTTATAAGCCTAAAAGTAATATAAAAGGATAATTTATAGAAGTCTATATTTTTCAAAGGATACTAAACTACTCACTGTGATAAACCGTGACTCCTTCAATAGCCCGCGCGCACACACACATCAAATAGATGCAGTCCATACTTGTGGTCTTCTCTGTACATTTACTGCCTCCAAATGGATATACGTATCCTTGTATCCTTGTTTAGAAATGTTCGAACTAGATGAATAAAATCTACCAAACATCTGAATTGTAGATTAATTGATAAAAACATCAAAGTTTGGACCGAAGTTCTCGATAGAAAAAAGACTAAAAGGCACATTTCGTTATCCTTAGTAGAAGATGAATCTACGCGCGAAAAGTGTGTCCTTTTGTGGAAGTAAGCGATAAAGTCGAAGGGAGGATACTGTCTCTAGTTCATCTTATGACATAAAATTATATATAAAACTTAATTAATGTTATGATTCTATAAAACATCATAACATTGACATTGTAACATCCATGCAAGCAGTCTGTCAACTCCGAAATTAATCAAATAAAAGGAATGAAACATTTCCGACACCTGAAGGTGACACGTCCAATTAGAAATTAGAGAACAAATATTTTTGGGAATTCAGAATTTAATGGATATACGAACCTATAATTTGCATCATGATAATGCTTTAAGTGTGATTCGACTTTATATATATTGCAAAATTTGCTCTTAATTTTATGTATGTACGAAATTAATAATGTCGCAAAACTTGAAAGTAATAAGTCCAATTTGAAAAATAAAAATGAATATCGCTGTAAATAATGTTTTTAAGTACTCATAAAATTTATTGAAATTAGAAAAGTAAAAGATTCTGAATTAATACTGATGATATTAAACAACACTTTAGTGAAAATTATGCAACAAAGAAAATAAACAACAATAATAATAATAATGATAAAAATGAGAAGCATACTCTGGAGGTGGGAATATGTCGAATAATTCATTTTTTTTTCAATTTTAGGGCATGCCCTTTTCACAATTTTAATAACAAATATATCCGACAATTTTACAGATAACACCAAAAATATTCCTCTTACGTTTTTATTATGTTATAGCGTACATTTTAACTATATTTTTTCGCCGATTTCCTTTATTTTTTTATAACTTTCTTATTTCACTGCTAGAAATGCTAGGATCTTTCTCAATAAAATCAAAATAGTCATTTCACTATTGATATACGCTATTTCCTTCACTACACGAGATGTCATTTTGAATTTAAAGGGCTCAAAAGGAATTTATAGATAATTATTATCGATATTATCGATCATAGGATAATAATAGAAACAGATAAATTTAAAGCTAAAAGTTTTGCTGTTGCACCTCATAAATGATATTCGTCTCACAGATTCCAGGTAAAAGAAACTTATTGTTTATCCTTATTATCAAGAACTTTTAAGATAGCCACAATATTTTAAAATGCCGATTCAGTTAATAATATCGGAGACTTTTCTCATAACACAAGTATAAATTTTCATTGCTTTTATAGTCATTCAGGCAATTTATTATATTTCCCTCAGGCGATATTAGTAGTCTTAAGCTTTAATGAGGCAATTTCATTAAAGCTTAAGACTAGTACCACAGCAGATTAAAGTAGAATACTAGTACCACAGCAGATTAAAGTAGAAGACTAGTACCACAACAGATGGGATATTTATACGTTGGCAGATTGCAGCAGTTTGTAAAAAATTTCCGTGAATAAAATTCACTGATTCCTACTCTTGCTTTTATTTTATTTTGTCGGGGTTTCTTTTACAGGAATAAAAAGATTTCAGAGTGAATTATTTTTTTAAGTTTTTTTAAATAAATTATTACATATTTGCATGAGGTTTTATTTCCTTTAGTTAATTAAAAAGTTTTCACATTGCTTTTATATCGAACACCAATATCCTAAGCTACTTTAATGCATTAATATAAAAAACGATATTGCCATATCTTAGAATTAAAAAGGTTCTGGGCAAAAACTAACGTCATATTTATTTTCAGCACACGAAATATATATAAAATTAGTTGAAAACTTCTGGACTCCAAAATATGTATTGGAATGTACAGATTCTTTCCACTATAAGTCGTTCTGATAATAGAAATAATTTCATATGCCGATTTTTGAAAATTTTCAAAATTTGATTGGCAACTATTTATAAGATTGAATTTTTCCTGAATAGTATTTGATATCGATTACTCTGTTTCTAAAATATGGAAACAAGTCTAGTAATCTGTAATATATGTATATTAAGGTTCAATATTAATAATTGTGTATAATTAGAAATTTTAGATACTAAGAGGTGAAATCTTTTTTAAACTATCATACTGGCAGGGATCTTAAAAATATTTTTTGTCAGGTGTATGTGGCCTACAAAGCTGACATTCTTTGTTTACACCATATAACTATTAATAGATTTTGATATAATAGAGCTATAAAGTTTAGTAAAAACTGTACCTAATATTTTTTAATGAATTAAAAATTTTAATGGGATAAAATTTTTATTTATCTAAAATATTTCTACCAGCACTTCATGCTCTTATGATTTTATTTTGACGATTTAGTTCCTGATGAAAAAAAAATCTATTTCATGCTTCTTGGAACATTAATAAGGGGTGTTTAAAACTATAATTATTATTTACTTCTTTTTAAATTTTTTCAGTTAGCTATAAAAAGTATTATGTGTTGAAGTCCTTTATCAAACACACAAGAAAGTAATGAAGAAGAAGCATTATGGGTTGCTTTTTGTCTTTCCCTTGGGATAATGCATAATCATTACGATGATCCATCGTCGGAATGTTGTCGTCTTTGTAAGAAAAAAATCCTGCCATTTGTTGTGAAGAAACGCGTAAATTAGCTGTAGCATAAAGGAAAGTTCATCGTAATATTTTCTCCTTGTGTTAAGATAACACAACTCTGACATTTAACTTTTTCTTCGTGTGACTTACTTTTTTGACTGATTGTAAACAAAACCATGAAATTATACCAAAATTTATGCCAACGCGAAATGTCTCCCTCAATCTTTCTCGCATAATCTTTGATTAAAAGGTCATCCTCTTCTCCCAGCATAGTAATTTTTTTGTCTCCATATTTTTATTTTTAGATTCTTACACTGATAGTTGTGTATTTCGTGTTAAACTAAAAAAAATTGTACTTGAGTATTAATTACCCTTATATGCTATATACAATAGAGTACGGCATGGAAAATACAGGTTAAGTTTTCAATGAACAGAAAACGTAAATGATATTCTTCGAAGGAAATTGCAAAATACAGTAATATATTTGATTTAGCAATTACTTTTAAATAAACTCAAGTTTGTGGCAGTTTTTTACCAATATATCTACAATTCTACAGAAGTAATTTTTTTTTAACTTTTTTCATTTTATGATGTAATAATGTACGCATATAGAAAGAGGAATAAATCTTGTATTATTGAGTGTACGAGGAAAATTTGGAAAAACCTTTCTGCTGGTTAATTTTACCATTCATAAGTTCCAGTAAAAGTTTAATGACTTCATATTTCATATTTTTTAGGATATTTTTCAAATGCTCAGCATGATATTTTAAAATTCAAGTACATTTTATTTAAAAGCTAATTATGATTTTTCTTCATGGTGAGATTTAGTAATTAACTAAGAGCTTATTTTGTGATGGTTCATTAAGTAATTAAGATCTTATTTTCTGACCATCCTATTTTGCACCTGTCCTTAATGGAGTTATATATCTCTTTGAATTCAAATTTGAGATATTTTATTAAACTTGCTTTTTACGGTGAATGATATTAACCTTATAATAAATTAATTGTCTTAGTAGAATTAAAGGAAATAGAAGTTGACGAAAAAATGTGATATTTTAAGAAATAATGCATGAAAATTGTTATTTGTGTTAATAATTAAAATAAAATTAGTTGGAGCCATTTTTTTAAACTAATTATTTTTGTATAATTGAGCAAAAATATAAAACGATTAATTATTTATTTCTAGTAATTCTTGTTAATATTAAAACAAATGCTGCAAATTATTTGAAAAAAATAATAAGTATTATAAATCTGTGCATTTTAATTCCATGAATTCGACAATGGTATATTCTTTTGTTTTATGGTTTTTACATCGCATCTTCTTTTTCTGTTTATAGATTATACCAATTTTTTCTTTTACATACTTTGATTAAATTTGATTTTTTTGATATTTGAAAGAATCAAATTTTGTCATTTGATATTTATTCTCACTTTTTCCTTTTTTTTTTTTTTTTTGGAGTTTTTAATTTTAGTTCATTATTTGGGTATTTTCATTACATAATAAATTTCTTAAATTTTGTACAATTATGAGTTCCTAAATATAAAATATTTTTTAAACTATGTAATTTTGTCATGCAACTATTGATTACCTGACCTTAATTTTCTATTAGTAATTCTGACTATTAACAGATGCGCCCTGAAATTGAATCTGAAGAAAATTTAGTTTTAAAATCCCATTGCATATATAATAACGAATTATAAATTAAAAACTAAAAGACAGCGAAAAATTAGAATAAAATAAAACTGCTTTTTAAAGTATGTGACTATGTTCGGGAAAAAGTTTTTTTAAAAATCTCGAAAATAGTGACATTTTTGAATATTTGCATTTAAAAAAATTTAAAAAATGAAACCAAAATATACCAATTAAGAGGCAATATTGTTTCATAAAAATTAGAAAAAAAAAGACTTTCTTTGACTAAAAAGAGGTATAAAGCACAAATTTTAGTTTAGAGGTTTTTAAAATGATTTGGTAAATATTTTCCAGCTGGCTTAAGAAATATATTATCTAGTTCTTAGACCTACAATAAACGTATTTTTATCCATTCTTTAAATATTTTTAGACTCATAAATAACAAAAATTTTCCAGTTTTTTTTCATCACATTTGAAGCATAACTATAAAATTTTTCTTTATCAATAGATTACTTATTCTCTATCTCAGAACCTGCAGAACATATTGAGAAGTTATTACACCATATTCGAAAAATGAATATACATTAGAGTTTAATTTATGAGTTTTTTTGGAAAAATATGCTTTAAAACATTAGAAATAGCATCTAAAGATTAGAAAAAGCATCTAAGATTAGTGAAAATAGCATCTAAAGATTAGTAAAAGCATCTACGATTTGTGAAAATAGCATCTAAAGATTAGAAAAAGCATCTAAAGATTAGAAAAAGCATCTAAGATTTGTGAAAATAGCATCTAAAGATGCAAAATAACATTACAATGTATGTAAATGCAAATATAAAAATCAGTATATAACTTTAAAAAAATAGATTTTAATTCTAAAGATTTTATAAAGAAACCTGCTCTAACGTTAAATATATTACTTATAAAAATCAAAATTTCTTAAAAAGCCGACTTTATAGCGTATTCATTTACCTGAAGTACACGAAAAGGAGTTCGTTTTAAAAAATGCTTCTTTTTCGTCAAATTGTATTTTTTTAGTTTGAAAGTAAAAAGCATTGCATGACAATATTACATGAATGCAGAAATTACCTACAAAAACACCTCATGATGAAGGGGAAAAAAGAAAGTTTATAGGCTGTTATTAGAGGTGTTTCCTTTTATAAGAAAAAAATTTGAAACGATCTTTTTTTTTCACCTTATTTCGACACTGATGAATTAGCACCTTATACACGAACAGGAAACAATCATCGATAGCATCGTGAGTTGTATAATCGTCATGTATATTACAAGGAATATCATTCCAAGGATTGCCTGTTAACTGTAAAAACAGTTTTGGAGTTCGCAATTTGACTTATTCTGCATAACTGAAAAGGTTTATACTAAGGAAAAAAAATCTCATTTCTGTTGATTCAACATTATTTCAAACAACGTAGTCTTAATGATACAAGGCCAATCCAAACAACGTAGTCGTAATGATACAAGGCCAATCCCAAACAACGTA
>JAPMOR010008007.1:21097-43655 GCA_026543865.1 Argiope aurantia | reverse complement strand
TATGAAGTTACATCTAGGAAAGTAATGAATGAGTATGAAGTTACATCTAGGAAAGTAATGAATGAGTATGAAGTTACATCTAGGAAAATAAGTGTTTATTAAGAAAGGATTTACCAGAATTTTAATTAGATTGTAAATTAGGAATGAATTTAGGCTTTATTATTTTTAAAATAATTTTGCTGTTCTGTATCTTACAAAAGCCAATTTTAAAGATCAGAAAGAATGAATAAAACTAATACCAGTCTTATTTGCCAAAAAAAAAATCTCATCTTTTAATAAATTAAAAACCGATTTTAAATATTGAATTTACAACTATGCTATAACAATTTTTTATCAAAATTTTAGTCTTTATTCTTAAAACGCTATCATTCATTCATAATTCACTTTGAACAACTACTTGATCTACTACAGTAGTTACTATTTTTCTCCATCTTTTGAACAACTGTCGGATACTATCTCGAAACAAGGGGAATTGGTCTCCTCCAAACTTCCTCGTATACTCTCTAATAAAGCTGTTATCATAAAAAACACCTTGCATGGCATTGGCGTACAATAGATAAATGGTGTAAGTTTAGTATTTTTTCTGAAACTATATTGTCGACATTGGCGAGTTTTTTGCTATTAATTCCTAGCATAAGGTTAATAGTATTCGGAAATCGAAATTGTGTTTTAGACGCTTCCACCCAATCCATTAAAATAAAAATTTGACACAAAACGGCACTATTTAAACCGAAACACACAACGAATTTGAGATATTTAAGTCTTTGCGACTTTGAGTTATCACGATTATATTTTTCTTAAAGTACAGACCGACAGATGGTCAATCCGTTGTTGGATTTCTTCTTGTTGGATACATCATTTAAAAAGTTCCCTCACTTCCAACGTGTATTTCTCGCTGCTATTAAAACAAAGGCTGGCGGATCCTTTACGCCTAGGCCTGAGTGGTGATTTTAAATCCAGATTAATCTTAGTAATCGTCCGGTCCAATCGTGATGATTGGGTTTAAATAAATACAGGAAATAATCTTATTCTAGATTATTATATTATTTACAGGAACGGATTAATATAATAACATGCCACTAAAATCCAGTTCATTTCGTCTAAAGCGAACCATCCGACCTTCGGCCTTCTTCGCTCGTCCTTATCTGTCCGTCGTTATCTCTTCGTCCCTTTCTTGGTTTCACTTCCGCGTACATCACGTGACCTTTTCCCTCCTGGCTGGTTTGCCACCTCCGTCGTTGGGAGCCGAGGAGTGGGGTCTTACAGAGGCGAACAATGAATAAATGCATTTTTGGACTTAATAAAAGCAAAAATTCTGATCCCCATGCCATGTGCCATCGATTGAACAAATTGGTATTCGGAAGGAGCAATGTCTGGTGAATATGGCGGTGAGGTACAACTTCCATTTTAGCGTTTCCAAGTATGTCTCGAGACATATGAGTGAGCATTGCCATGATGGTGGACAACTTTGTTGGATCTCTCTTGTCACTGTTCTTCCTATTTGAATCATCAAATACAACTGATACTTCTGATGATTGAAACACACCTGTTGTGTTCGGTACTGATCTCCTGGAATAGTTTCATTCTATTTCAACAGCTCATAATATAACACACCTAAGAGGTCCAACGAAATACAGAGTATAATCGAGACATCGTGAACATTCTATATGAAGTACTGAAACCAATCACGACTTTCTCTTTCACTCAGAGCAGACTCAGCGTAATTCGATGTTTCGCAATTTCTTCATGTTCGATGTTTCGCAGTTTGCATTTATTTACATTTTTGTGTCGGGTGGACTGTGAAATGGAAGTAGAAAATCAAAATTTGCTTCAAATGACAAGAAATCGGCTTGAAAGCTGTCATCTACCTTCGAGAATAGACATCACAAATCTACTAATATGGCACTGTTCGTATGTTGGCCGATTTCCAAGCTTACTGACTGACATTTTTGACTGAAATTTTTTGTCCAACATTTACCACTTTGGCTATTTATTGAAAAACGGCAGAAGCATAATTGTACACTCAATATATTTTACAATAATAATTTTAATTGATTTTGTATCTACGTTTATACGCATGTGCATTATAATAATTTTAAAAACACCTTTTTCTATGCTCGTTAACATTGGAATAATTAAGGATAAATTTTTAAACAGAATATAAAAATAGACGAATAAACACTAAGCATTAGGATTTCTTCTCATATTTTTCTTTCCTTTTTTTAATGTAAAATAAATGTTCAATCTTTATTGTTTAAGACTGATTTAATGTGTTACATATAAACCATTTTCCTCTATCATATTCTTCATTTCTCATGAAGATTCAGTTTTCTTTCTTTCTAAAGTTTCTGAGGGTTAATTGTTGCAAGGTCATTCCCGATCTGCAGTTTTATTCCGCTTACCGACATAATCCATGGGAAAATGGCAAAAGCCACTTGTAATCGAAGGGAGCTAGATATGGAATGCACAGAGAATGCAATAGAATGTGCAATCAAATTGTAACATATTTTCTCTTATCATCAATGTAACATGAATTTGTGGATTTCCTCATCGGTTCATGAATTCTGGTCATTTTTCTTTTATGACGGCATTCAATTTATCAACCTGGTTTATATATTTGATAGAATTGATGGTACCATTAAAATGAAGGAGCTCTTTTTAACCATCAGGTGATATCCAGGATTCATGGCAGTTAAAGGTGTTTGTCCTTAGACCAAGTGCGTTTCTGGCGCACATTTTCATATAAAATCCAAATCTAGTCTTTAACGACAAATTGTTTCAGAGAAAGAACCTCTTTCAAGGCCCCAAAATTGCTTTTGAAGTCGTAGAAATGTAGTTAAAATAGCTTTTATCCATCAATTAGAGCAGAATCTAAATTTCACATCAATTAAACATTTCCTGTCCTGATCTTTATCATGTCCTAAGAAAGTAACTTCAGTTTTCGCATGTACATACTATTATATCATTATTACTATATCATATACATTTCGTACCATATTCTGGGTTTTCAGCAAGTATCTTTCATTACTGGGTATTCACTACTATCTCCATCTTAGAACACAAACATGAGGCTCTAAATTTCTTAAACCAATTGTTAAGGATCTCAATTGTAATTGAAGCATAACACGTAGTAAATAAAGCATAAGATGCATGAAGCATAGTATACCATAAATGAAGCCCACATGCCGTAAATGAAACGCACATGCCGTAAATGAAGCGCACATGCCGTAAATGAAGCTTAATATGCCATAAATTCTTCCTTTTGCCATCCATACTGAACAGTGTAAACACATTTTATAAAAGACTGTTTCATCGACGAAACATACTACGCCAGCTCAGGGAAGCTGAAACCAGTGCCACAGACGGCTGGAAAACAAACCTATATGTTATAAAGATAGCCAGTTAAAGTTGGCTAATGCGGGGTATATTAATAAATAGTATTGCGATGTTTCAGAATAGATATTCGAATCTTACATAATATTTTGCTTTTGATTCCTAAACCTTTCAGAAATGAAATATGTTCAAGAATGTCATTTTCTATCTGAATTTTCTCAGAATTGAAGTTGTTACGAGTAGATTTTTTCCTCGTTCTGAAGTTATTTACTATTTGTTCTAGAATGAAGTCACATTTCATAAGGCAACTTGGAAACATTTTTTTCAATGATCCAACAATTTGGAAAATAAACAGCTTTTCAAAAAATGTCGCTTCATTTTTAGTTTCATTTACCAACTGAGGATGAGATTATAATTGTTAAACAATTTTTTAAATTTGAGGGAATTAAAATTTATATCGGAGTTTTTCTTTACTTCTTTAAAAAAAAAAGAAAAAAAAAGAAATTGTAATTTAAGGAATTGAATAAAGTTCCATTAAACATTCATTGTTTAATGGAACTCAAATTGATAAATGGAATAATAATGGTTAATGGAATCTATGCTATTGTTTAATGGAGCAATAAATTGTTTTATTGAATTATTTTATTTTCTAAAACATTATTTAATTATTTTTTCGAGCAAATTATATCAATCATTTTCAGCAATTAAACATCAATTAAAATGATTTTGATTTGAAAATGAAAGAAAAATACTATATTATATTCGAAACAATAAAACTTTATTTTTAATACTATTTAGTATTTAATTTTATTAGTATACTAACTTCATTTTAATATTTAACTATTTAGTTTTGGAATAGAAAACATTGTATTTATTTATTTGCCGTCCTGTGCAAATTTCTCATATTCTAAATCATATTCCAAAAGAAATAAGACCCAGTTTGAGACTTTAAAAGAAAAGTATAAAACTACGTATAAAAATTCAATTTCAATTTTTTTCATCAAAAAGATCCTATTTAAAAATATTTTCGCCAATAAATAAATTGCCAATTAGTTGCATACGCATTTTGAGGCTTCAACAATTTGTTGAGGCTTCAAAAACCTTAAGCCAAAACAAGATCATGCTCTAACATGATAAAAAATAAATAAAGCAAGTCGCCAATTAGACAGGTCTTGATCTTATCGAAATCGTAAAAGAGTCAATAATTAAAATGAACGAACGATATATCATTTCATAAAATTTTTAGTGATGAAAAAATTAATACCCAGAATTGAATGACATACAAAATTAAATTCACACACAAAAAAATCCGTTTATTTAAATTAATTTTAGCTCCATTCACTCACATGTAACATTTTTAGTGTATTAGCTCTTTCAGTACTCAAGATATTGCATTGCCGAATTTTGTTTCAAATATTTTGCATTAGAAAAATCTCTATATACCTTCGACTTCTTTCCGTTTATGCTGAGCAACAGCTGTCTTCAAACAAAGAAGAAAATTATAGCCATCTTAAGTTTAAATTGGGGTAAATATCACAAGAAACGTTTATTAAGACTGAAAATAATACGCGCACATATTAATTCAATACTTTTATGGAATCTTATTTATAACACTTCAAGTCCGAATAAACAGTTAGATTCTAGTACAATTTAAAAAATAAATGCACAAAAATTTTAATAGATTAATATCTTGTGAAGCTATTCAAATGTTGTTTTGGGATAGAACTCGCATATTTGAACTGATACCAGAAGATAAGAACGTCATCTGAACCGTTTATATAGCGAACTATCTAATTAAGTGGTAGGACGTTGGTTCTCTTGATGATATAGAGAATATTTTATGGAAATCGTATCGAACTCGAAATCTTCCGATCTCGAAGCCTGGATTCTGCCATATTTGGTAATCTTTAAAATTGTTTAATTCTTCAAATAATTTCATTTAATAAAAGTTTTTTTAGCACTGCATTAGTCAAAATTAAGATATTTTCGCGTTATCACTAAGATATTTTCACATACCAAATTTCGTGTCAAGATTTGGCTAAAACACTTGCTTTAATATTTAAACTTCATTATTATTTAATCGCCAAATATAGATGATAATAATGCCAATAATTGAGACCACAATCTATCCAATAATTTCTATTAGTGACGATTTGCGCGGTGTTAATGGAAAAGAATATGAAAATAAGAAAATGTATGAAAAAATAACTACAAAACCGCATTTAAAAATTATTGAGCTACAGATAAATTATCTTACTAAATAAGACGTATTCTTGTATTTGTTATTTTTTAGATCCCCAAAATTGTATTATTACTTGCATTGAAATATTAATTATATTGTTACTTACATTTCGTTTTACTTTCAAAAAAGTATCACAAATGAAAAAATAAAATTCTTTAGACAAAAATCAGTCGAACGAATTCTTTTTTCCCGTTCACTGAACTGAGATCGATAAAAGATGAATAAAACGGAAGAAAAATCATTACATCACATTTTCCAGTCCGAGAAACTTTTTCCTGAAGTGGTGAATATCGTTTATTTGTATTAGGAATACTTGAAAATTCTTGAATACAAATACAACTTTTGAAAAAACATTTACAGAAAATGAAGTCACCCGGAAATATAAACAGTTTCGATCTGAAAATGAAAGGGAGAAATTCAATAGAAAGTTTAGAAATTGCTAAATGTAAGATGTTATCAACTGATACTTTTTTTTATATATTTTAGGTTAGAGTGGCCCTTTTTTGTAATATTTTGAAATATTTTTCTAAAAGCTAATAAAAAGATTGGCTTTTAGAAAGAACAGGGCGAGTTTCAGATTTTAGTATTTGGTTACATCTCATTTAAGCCAGGCCTTTTACCAAAAAACTATTTCATTTGAGAGTAAACTTATTTTTTCTTTTGAATCGTAGGTCCATTTTCTGTTTCTGGAGAATCGTTTGCGATTCGGGGGCTGGGGGCGCCATCGTCACTGTTGACTCCCGAAGATTTGTTTCATATTGTCCTCGACTTCACAGCCAGGTGGTTGCTTATTGACCGCGAGTTGATGATTCCTGTTCGTTTGGGTGAGATGAAAGTTCTTAAATATATTTTTCGTTTCAAATAATCGTTTGCTTTAAATTAAGTTTCTTGCAATAAATGTTAAAAAATTAAATGAAGATTTTTATAAGATTAGTACTAGTTTAGAACTATAAAATAAATTTGGAAATTCCAATTAGATTAATTTTTTCGAAGTTTACAAACTATCGAAAATATATATATATATATAAATGTTTGATCTCAAATTCAGAAAAAAAAATCATTTGCAAAGATTATTCTTTTATTCAATATTTGTTTCGAAAGAATTAAATGAAACTTTTTAAGTTAGAAGAATTCAAAGAATTCGAAACTATAATAAATTAGCGACGCAGAATGGTTTAATCGGGTCGCATTTTTGACAACAATAATTTTAATTTAATTTCATTTATCTTGCATGTTTCTGTATTTTCACTTTTTATTTATGTATCAATTTTGTGATTTATATATTTGTGAGAATTATTATAGGCACCTGTTTTCACGTAAGTACTCAATTCTTCCTACTTATTCTTTCTTAATTTATGAGTTGTAGTTTATTTAATTTTATTAAGTTATTCAAGTTATTATTAAGTTTCTTTATTTGTTAAATTTGTTCGTTTAAAGAAAATATTTACTGATTTTTTAGACTTCTATTCTGTGTTTGAATTAAAGAAAAACGGAATATTTCTTATCTGAACGTTTAAGCGGATTCTTTTGAAATTAATATTATCAGTAGATGCTTAATATAAAATATATTTAAAAAAATACGAAATTTAGATCCAATTTTATGTAGAATAATACACTTTAAATGATAATTTTTTTTCTAATGTATAGGCTCATATATAAGAAATAAATTTATAATAAAACATTTTCTTATTAAATGAAAATATTTTTAAGCGAAACGGAATTTAATCTGCCATATTTGACAAAACGTAGCGTTGAAACGCTAAATTATTCGTGAAATGACTTTAAAAAGTTCAGTGCAAAAATTTAAACGTCAAATGAATAATTTTACAGATTTTTAAGATTCTTATCAAAATGACGCTAATTTATATAACAGCGTAACATAACAAGGCATTTAATTATCAGATTTACAATAACAAATTCTTAAAAAAAATCAGATTATTTAATTAAAATATGAAAAAAATTATTACTAAAAAAACTTTTTTTACTTACACTAAAATTAAATATTCATTTTGATGTAGATAATTAAGGTCTACAAATTGAAACTAGTACATAGATCGTAATTATTTTTATTAAATAAACGCTTATTATTAATTGAAAAGAAAGAAAAAAAATCACTAAATAAACAAATGATGCAAAATTGTAATTTAAATTTTAGTTAAAAACTTATTAATAATAAAAACTGAGATTTTTTCTAAATTCTTCTAAATATAATTTTGATTTCGTTTTCTTTTTTAACTTCCAATGTATTTATGATTTAGATAGCAAAATTAATCGATTTTTAAGAGAAATGAAAGCAATGCTGCACAATGAAAATAATACTTTAAAATGAAATATTACTTTTTATTAATATCGTAGATTTTAAAAGCAGTCAAAATGTGTAGACAAAAATTTGATAAATACATATCTTTATACAAAACAGTTTTTATTTATATAAGAATAATTATTAATTTACTACCAAACGCACCCGTTCAAAAACATTTTTTTTCTAATTTTTCATCAATCGATGTTAATTATAGATTTGTTGGATATTTTTAAAAATTCCGTAAATTTAATCCAAACAAATCTACAATATAGTTACATAAATATGTAATACAACATCTGTATTATTTTATTGTGTGTATAGTGATATAAATTATACATATATCTTGCTTGGCTCCTATTATGAAAAGAGTTATTTCATATTCTACCTAACGAAATATCATAATAAGATTAATTTGTAAAAATAAAAATTTTACGAAAGGAATAATAAAAATTTAGAGAAAAAAGCGCGGCGCAAAAAATTAAAACGATATATACAATTGTCAGAATTTTGTACCTGAAATTCATCGTGCATGTATTTTTATATCTTTTTTTCACTTTCGATTTCATTCTCATCTAATTGCTTAATGCAAATGTTATTCATGATAACACTTTAATGTAATTTCCATCTGCTATATTTTCATTCGACATGTAAATATGTGCCAACAGATGGCAGCAAGAAACAGTTTTATAAATATTAATTATATCATATCATTCTCAGGTATTAGTTCTGCAAATGATTCGTTATCAGAGCAACTTTTTATAGCCCAAATACAAAATACTTTACCAAATGTTGGAGATTCGGCCTCTCACTAAAAGTTACTCATGACAACTCTTTAATATAATTTTGATCTTTTTTTCTTTCTCTCTTATTCGGCAGAGCGAACAGTTGGCAGCAAAAAAAAAGTTGAGCAAATCTTAATTACATTTTATATTTTTCAGATATTAGTTCTGTGAAAGATTTATTATCGAAACACATTTTTATTGTTCAAATAAAAAATAAAACTCTTTACCAAAAGTTGGAGATTCTACCTCTCGCTAAAAGTTACTTATGTCAACTCTTTAATATAATTTTCATCTGTTCTTTTTTTTTCTCATTGAACAGATGGCAATGCAAATCAGTTTTACAAATCTTAATTATGTCTTTTTCAGGTATTAGTTATGGGAAAGATTCGTTATAGGTGAGCGTTTTTGTAGTCCAAATACAAAACGCTTTACCAAGAGTTGGAGATACTACTATTTTCTAATGACAATTCATAAATATAATTTTCATCTGTTCTTTTTTATCTCATTGAATAGCGCCAACAGATGGCAGCAAAAAAAACAGTTTTACAAATATTAATTTTTCAGATATTACTTCTATTAAAGCTTATAGGAACATGTTTTTATTAAACAAGAAAACTTTGCTAAAAGTTGGAGATTTGGGCTCTTAAATTGCATTCCAAAATGTATGTTAACTTAACATCATTTTTTTTTGTCATCGGTAACATCAACCATTTTCTTTTCTCAAAATTGCTCATTAAATAAGTAATTTAACATCATACGTAGTCACGATATTTATATATTAAACTCCTTTTCTTGCAATCCATTCAAATATTTTACTAAGCACATATGCCGAATAAAATACATTTCTCTACAATGAATATATTTTCATTCGCTAATGACTTTCAACTAGAAAAAAACTCCCTGTTTCAAAAAAGTATTAAAAAAACTAAAAATTCATCTAATGCTGATGCTAACATTCTTTTCAAAAGAAAATGAACGTTTAGTCATTTTTTCGAGACATAGATCACATATGCATACCTTGCAATTTTTTTTTTATTACGGGTTGCCAACAATGAAAAAGTAATAACACTTATTTAAATTGTCTTAGAAGAATCGTGACCTCTGAACATTACCCGATTTGGGAATCTAGAACGCATTAATCTTTGTAGAATTATACTACCGGGATCGCAGTAAATATGACGGAATAAAGAAGTAATAATGACAAAATTCGATTACATGGAAATAATTCATTAGTTTTCGATTACATATGTCAGGATTCCTCAATATAAATATCAATTGTTTTTCTGTTAGTAGAGGAAGATCGTTGCTTTCTTATGGTAATTGTTTTCTGGGGTTGTAATTTGTAATCTACAGCATCCGGATAAATCTATAGATTAGAAACTTTTTTTATATATATTTTATTTTGAAAGGATAACTTTTATCGTTATATTTAGGATCATATTTAAATTTATATGCCAGCGGTAGTATTCTCCACAAAACTTTATCGCATACTCTGAAATAAATTTTAATGACAGTAAACGCCTTGAATGGCAATGGCCTACAGTAGTTACGAAATATTACCTTTTGGCTTGAATTTAGCATTTTTACTGAATCTAATGGGTCATTCATTGCGAGTGTGTCGGCGAATTATCTCTGGCATGCGATTAATAAAATCCTAATATAGAATTTGTGTTTTGTATGAGATATTCCCAACTTAATAGGATCAAAACTTGATACAACACTGTAATCATAAAATCTCATATCTTCTTTGATATACCGGGTGCGGCAAAAATTCGTGCAAACTTCAAAAAATCATAATAAAAAATAATGCTAAAAAAATTGTGGTTTGCGGGAATATGTTCAGAAAGCCTTCGAAATTTATTATTTCCATTAAAAAAAGTGTATTTAGAAAATGACCCGTAGATGGCGCTGACACGTCATACCGAGACGGTTTATGCAAATCAGTAAAACAGAGCACAATAACATTATAGTACATTTTATTTTAAAGCAAAAGATGCTAAACATGACCGCCACCACAAGGAATTAAGCAAGTGAGACTTGTAAGATGTCGGCATCGATGCAACCAACGACCAATTGAATGACATCTTTCAGTTCCATCAAATGTCAGGAGAGCTCAGTCAGACACGAGACTTTAGGTATCCCCACAAAAAAATTCCGCTGGAGCAAGATCTGGCGATCGGGAGGGCCATTCATTCTTACAACCTCGACTTATCACTCTGTCCTCAGTGAATGTGTTTAGGAGGAACGTCTTAACGGAACTAGAAGCGTGGGGCGGGGCAGCATCCTGCATGAAGGTGACGGAAGATAATGCACGTCTTTGCTGCAAAGCAGGTATATTGTGGGCACACAAAAGCCTAAGATAGCGTTCTGCAGTGAAGGAACAGATTTTCCAACCGGATACAGGACAACGCTCTTCAAAAAAGAAAGGGACTAGAATGAAGGACGCAGTCAAACCGCACCAAACAGCCACATGCGGAGAATGTAGTGGTTTGGTCGTGTACGTACGAGGGTTTGATGTCGCCCAGATACGACTGTTTTGCGTATTGACGTCACCATGCAATGGAAAGTTGGATTCATCTGTCCACATGATGTTCAGTAACCATTCTGGGTCACGTTCCATTTGTGCGAGCACCCATGTTGCAAAGGCTTGTCTTTTCTCGCAGTTTGCTAACAACAATTGGTGAAATGCCTCTATCTTGTACGGGTGAAGTTTCAAGATTTCGTGCAGAATGCGTCGGATCGACCTTCCGGAATTCTTGTTACTTTACCTGTTTCGAGTGCTCTGCAACTCCCAGTTGAAGTCTCGGCTGCCACATTTCTCATGACCCTTTGGATAACAGGGACGCGGTCAGCGCTGACGGATGGTCTGCTACTTCGTGGACGATCCTCTAATCTTCCCGTTTCCTCAAAACGGCAAATTGAATTCAATATCCCATTAAATGAAATTGGGTTTTTCTTCGCCTTAATTCCTTTCACCGCCCGTAACTGTCGCAATGCTTTAGTCGCGGATTCACCGTTCTTATAGAACAGTGTAAAAACTAATGCTCGATCCGGTAGCGATAGCATCTACTGTCGTCGAATGACAGATCCATTTCCAGCCTTGTGTTTTATTGCTATGCTGATTTGCATAAACCGTCTCGGTATGACGTGTGAGCGCCATCTATCTGTCATTTTTAAATACATTTTTAATGTAAATAACAAAACCCAAAGGCTCTCTGAACATATTCTTGCAAACCGCAATTTTTTTCGAGCATTACTTTTTTATTATGATTTTTTGAAGTTTGCACGAATTTATGCCGCACTCGGTATTTAATTTCATTGCGTTTTTTAATTACAGCTGTTACATGATTCTGGAGTACAGACCGACAGACCATCAACCCGCTATTTCTTTTAGTTCAGAATTTAAAAGGTGTACATTATAGATGTATATCATATCTTATCTATTTAGCACTCTTTATTTTATAGTTATCATGCTAACTTATATTAGAACAGCTGGACACACGAACTTTCTCTGAACAGATCTTATACAAAAGTTAATAGAAATATGTAAATTTGGATACATTTCATATACCAAATTTCAACCGTCTAGCTGAAATCGTTTTTATATTATCTTAACAACACACAGACGGTCGGACATTTTCCAGAAATGTGTTTTTTGAACTCAGGGATGCGTAAAACGTTGAGATTCGTCAGAATCTCGAGTTTGAATTTAGTTCACAACAATAAGATGAACACAAAAAAGCTGACATAAGGTATAATTAGTATTACTAAATATTAAAAAAATACTTTCCACTTTGTAAATATTTTCATATTAATAAAATATTTCGGCACTTTTTAATTGAATGTTAACTCTCTTTCAAAACAAATTTAATTTATAAAAAAAACTCTTTTTAAATACATTTTTTCAGAATGTAATATTTTCAGTATTTTTTCAGAATTCAGCATAGTTAATTTTTTTCAGAATGTTTTCAGAATAAAATTACAATTCATTTTTTTTTCAAAATTATCTGTCTTAGAATCATAAATTTATAATATATCTTTGTGATATACATTTTTACCCTGCAACGTATGTATGTGTCATGTTTGTTAGTTGTAGGTCAACCGAGTTATCCTGTAGACATAGACGTACTCCTTTATTGTTAGCAGAGACTGAGTTAAAAGTAGTTTTAGCTCAACTAAGTTTGGACAGAAGTAGTCTAAGTTATCAATGAGTGTGACTCTGTTATAAAGAATTATATAGTATAGAATAGTTTGTCTTTTATAACGGATATGTTGTTTCTTTTCTGAATTTTTTTATTACATTTATGAATGAATACTTTATCTTATGATGAAATAAAACTTTTGTTGTTTTAAACTAACTTTAGATCTCAATAAGTTGTGGAGTTGTACGTATCCCAGCATGCAGATTATTAAAAATAATAAAAAAATTAAATTATTTAAACTTTTTTTTATAAATAGAAAACTTATAAATTCATTATTTGAACTTTATTCTTTAAATTCAATGTAGCTAAACTTAGTCCCTAATGATGATATTGAACTGTTATTTTGAAAAGATAAAATATTGAAATAGTATGATTGAGATGTTATAATGTTTTATTTGTAATGAATAAGGCTAAAAATATGTACAATGTCTAGTGAATAATGCTGCTATTTTAATATAAGGATGATCATTATGAATGCTAAATTATTAATTTGATATAAAATTAAATTAATTTCCTTAAATATATTTAAATTCAAACTAATTTGACATTATCTGAATTTTTCGCATATATCCGCAATATGGAAATCATAGAAAACTAAATTCGTTCCCAGGGCTAGGAATTTCAAGTTCAACCCTATTTCACCGGTGATCGTTTATATATGAGAACTTTATAAACGTTAAATCTTAAATTGTGAATTAAAGGACCCGTTTGGTCTTCCATAATGCTATATAGTACTTTGTATATAGTACTTAAATGTTCGATAGGGCTCCCACATTTATATGTAACCGTAACGGCAAAAGCAAGCTACCCTGTCTCGTAAGAGAAACTAAATTGCAGTTATCACTGCAGCATTGAGGCAAAACTATGGTTGAATCCTCATATCTATTACCGGTCACGGTACAACGAATCCAGTAGAAGGTACAACCATCATCTGAAGCGGGGAAATTTTATCCAACACTTTACTTAGCATATTAAGGAAGAGATTGTCAACTACCAAACAAGAAGTTTCCCATTACCGTTCTTGGGTTGATCTGGATAGGATAACAGTTATATATAACCATAAAGAACACTCCCCGTCCAATAGGCATATAATGTAACAGTTATGTGTAACTTCAAAAATGTTCACATCGTCTTAATGTAATGTCAGGTTAAATGAATGGCCTGCATCACCGTATTAGTACTCTGGTGAGAACTATGGTTCAGTCCTAATGACTATCACCAGCTACAGCGCAATCCCTGCCATAGGAGGCATTCCATCGATATGGCGATAGCATGATCCATACTATTACTTTGCCCATCGGTAAAACGAAAATCAACTACCATACTGAAAGCTTCTAATCGTCATTTATGCGACACCCTCCAATAGTTATTCCACTTCACATATAGTTATGTATAAACTTAACTTGTAAAATATGTGGTAAAACAAATTCAACCAAATAAAGAATTACAAACCACGATTGCCGAGGGTTGGTCAAAATCTACATTTCTGGTTCCTATGAGAACAAAAACGAAACTTCATCTGTATAGCTTTTTTAATGATTGCGATTTTGCGACTTCTCATTTGTCAATTTAGTATATGAAAAATTCAGAAAAAAATAACTCTTAATTTCTTTCGTTAAATTAGGTGATAGAAAATCAAATTAGACAAAAGCAATATGAATGAAACCTGAGCATTATCATTTTACAATCTTTCCTAGTAGAAGTTATATTCTCTTTTTTTCTAGTTTAGGAAAAAAAATCAAAAATTTTAAAATTACTTTGTAACAGAAGTTGGGGAAAATGTTTAAGAATTCGAACCTTTTTGAAACTCGGTGCAAATGAATGAATTGAAATAAATTGTAAAGAAAAGAGAAAATGGAAATTAAAAAAAATTAAAAAGAATGAATACTGATAAACATAGAGTTAAAGTATTTCTCCATAAATAATCGCGTAATGAGACTAATTTGCATGTAAATACCACAGAGAAAAATTGGCTTTATTTTAACATATTCGTTTATCCTTCTCAGCTTCCTTTCATCAGTGCTGCATTCATTAAATAAAACAAATTACGAAGACTAAACCTCACGGGTGAGGTCTTTCAAGTACTTTTCGACAAACTAATTTGTTTCACTTTATATTTAGAATAAAAAAGCTGTAAATTACTTTGAAATTCGGTGTTCTGTTTTATTAATTTAAAAGTTTTTGCTTTCATTGCATTAATTCAATTTTTTTTAATTCAGTGTATTTTGTATTCATGTAACATTTTCTCTTTTGATGATATTCTGTTCCAATTTTGCACAAATATTATGAGTAGAAAGGAATGAAAATATCCCAATTGTTATAAAGTAACAAAGGAGAAGTTAAAAGAGTTCCAATTTCCCATCAACAATTTTCAATATTAGAAGATTGTTATAGTGCACAGTAGTTAAATCTAAAAGTTTTAATAATTCATTTAGATATACAATTATAAAAAATAAAATAATAAAATAATTAGATTTCATATAATTAGTGAAACAATACAAATTTGGAAAGAGAAAATAGTATAATTTATATTAAACTAGCCGCCTTTGGCGACCAGCTGGTTCGCTAATCTTAATGCACGTAAAAATTTTAATAATTAAATATTTTACGCAATTCCTACTTTAATAGATTCTTCATCAAAACATTTTAAAATTTCCAATTTTGATAGTCATATAATTTACTCATAATATTATAAAGGCCTTTAGCCATAACGTAATCTGTATCTCTCTAATTTTCTGTTAGCTCCTGTAGAATTTATGTGTTAAATTAAAGTGGAAATGATTAAACTGCAATTAATATAATAAATTTTTTTTACTGAAACGAAGCATTTTTTTTTAAATATGAGTACTGAAAACAGAGTCGCTGAGTATTTAAACCTTATGGGCACTAAAGAATATTTTTCTTAATTTATGTAATATCTCAAGAAGTTTTTAACAAACTTTTCTCAGATTCATAATGAACCGATCGATTAATTAACAATGTTTAGTTTTAAATCTACGAAACTCTCAGAAAATGAACAAAATCGTTTGAAATAATCGGTCGGAAATATGTTAAGCTTTCAAAACCAAGTCCGTATCCGTTGAAAATAGAGTTGTCAACAATCAGAACACAATGTGCGTGCTTGAATTTTCAAACGCAATGGTAACGCAAACGCGTGAATTTTCTACACCAGTTGGGGTAACGCTACGGAGATTAGAAATTTTTAATTTCCTTGATTCTGTTTTATTTTAATACAAAAGTACTTCAGAATGAATCTGAAAGATCGATTAATTCACAATATTTAACTTTAAATGCATCAAACCTTAAGAAAATAAACAGAATCCTTTGAAATAATCTGCCGAAAATTTCTTAAGCCTATCCTCTTTAGCGTGGGAAAAAAAACTGAAGCCTTACTCATTTGGCGGTGGGGAAATGAAAAGATTTTTTTGTGGGAAAGTTAGTTTTTAATTAATAATTCAAATTCTAATTAAAAATTCAAAAAAGGACCCCAAGTGCACATTCCCGACCTCCAAGGTATGCATGTGCCAAATTTAGTAGCTGTAGGTCGAACGGCCTGGCCTGTAGAGCGCCAACACACACACACATTGAGCTTTATATAAGTATAGATTAATTTTAATGAGACTAATGAATACAAATGATTTTTACATAGACAGAAAAACATATTTAATATTTATTTAATATGGAAGAAACATTTAAATTTTAAGAATAGATAAAAATTGAAAAATAAAAGGAAGAAAATATAAAATGCAAAATTTATTCAGACAAAGTAAGATTAGAATAAGAACATAAATTCTTAGCATCAAAAATAGTAATTAAGTTATGCATATATTGCTATGAATATTTTGTTCTTAAACATTAAAATTCTTTCCCAATTTAATAGTGTATGTATCCATTAAATAACTTATTATAATAAATGTCCACTAATTATTTGAAGAAAAACAAACTAAAAATATTATTAATTTAAAAATTGCGATAAATTTAATAACAATGCTAACGAAATTATTAAAGTATTTACGAGGAAATTAATGATTTTCATGTATAAAGAATCAGAAAAATAAGAAATATTATTAAAAAATGAAAAAATAATATAGAAATCTCAATTACAGTTTTACTATCCAAAATAATATAATCAAAAGAAATATGACGAAAGAATAAAATCTTTCAAAAGCTAAAATAGTTTCTAATAGCTAAGAATGGCTATAGATTCAAGATTTGAATTGTATGATTTATTGCACGTTTATCTTGAGAACATGGATTGGTCTCATTACATTCGTTCTTCTCAAACAACCATGATGCACACTATAAAAATGGAGAAACATATACAAGTGTAGTAGTCGAAGATTTTTCCCGTTGAAAAGTTAATCAACAGTAGATTATCTCTGAAGGCTTTGCATTATTGCGGTTATGTAATAACAATTTGCTGGTTGAATGTTGTTGATTTCTAGAAATGCAACGGCTGATGCAATCCAAAAACGTAAATAGGCGAATCAAACCTGAAACAATATCCAACTGTAAATATTCAAGTTTAAGTTTTTGAAATTTTTTTTAAACGATTGGAAGATTATTGTTATATTTTCTTGTAGGGAGTCAGCTGATGTTTTAATTATATACAAATCAGTCTTTCTATTTATTTTCACTTTTACGCAGTTAAACCAGAGGACAATAAATCGTCACTTCTTGAAGATTTTTAATGCACAATATTTAAATGAGCTAGAAATGAAAGTAGATTCTGAATTTCTCACCAAATATCTTTAAGCCTTAATCCAGACTTTCTTCGCGAAACACGGAATTCCAGTTGTCTTCCAACCACCGTACTCACCAGATCTGGCTCCTTGCGATTTCTAGTTGTACACGAAATTGTAGATGTCATTGAAAGGATCCTGTTTTGAGAGTAAAGTAGAGATAATGATATTCTACACGAACGAATTCTACTGAAATAGAATGCGTTCTGCATGCCCCTAGCGCCTGAACTCCATTCTAAAACAAGCCTTAAAGTGGAAGATCGGTGGCCTAAGTATGTGCAAGATCTAGGGACCTACTTTAAAGGGAATTAGGATCTCAATTTCGGACATAAGTAACATATTTTTCCTGGTCAAAGGTCGGATATTTTTTTTAGACAGCCCTCGTATTAATAATAATAAGATACAGAACTTGAAAGAGGCCTAATTTTTATTTCTTAATTTCATCACTAAATTAAGTTTCTTCTGGAAAAAATATTTGATATATCCTCTTTCTTGTTTAAATTACTTTAGTATTTAATCTGAACAAATATAAATTTTCTTTATTCTCATAAACAATAGCAATAATTTCACCGAGTTTTCATAGAATGTGGGCTTGGATTAGAAATGTTAAACCTGAGCTGCTATTCAATTTCTCAAGAGTTGAATAAGTTGAATAAACACTTTCCCTTCGAAAAGTAGTGTTCTTACTATATTTCTATTGACATATTATATTTCTTCATAAAGAGCTTCATCGTATTTTAAAGTTTGGTGTATTTGCATTTTGTTATATTATTCCTAAGGTTCTATACATCCAAGATGATATTTCTATACCTAAAACATAGCTATTAAATGTTATGTTCCTATTTTATTTTCAATTCACTCATGTGTTGGTCATAATGCTTTTTCAGTCAATTTGATAATCCAGCTTTAAGAATTCGTTATCAAAAATAACGTTTTCTCTTTCTTATTTGCAAAATAAACAATAAGAAAATACTGAAATCGTGAGAAAATTTTAAATCGAAATTTTGAATGAATCCCCATATTTTTTATCTGTCTGAAGCCGCAACATTCAAAAAATATATACATCTGTCTCTTTTAGCTTATTTGAAAACGAAGCTTTAACAACGAAAAGAGAAAGATGCTTGATATGTTTGGTTTAGTTATATTAACGTCCCGTTTGAAGCAACACTAGGGCTATTTTGGGACGGACATCGTAATTTTGAACCGCGGTCAGATGACGAGGACGACACCTGAGCTGGCACCCCCCTCTCCACACCACACCACATCAGCGGGAGGACATTTGGTCAGGACAGATTTAACATGCAACAGACCCTCTTACACGACGGTTCTTCGGTGTAATCGGGTCACGAACCTGAAACCCTCCGGTTCCGATGCCGAGACCTTACCACCAGGCCACCGCGGCCTGCTTGATATCTGGTGTCCATTAATAAAGGTATAAATTTGATTCACAGCAAATTTCTGGCTTATTTATATTGGGATAAGGGATTTGTATATCCTTTGCTTATCTGAGCATAACAATTCTCTAACACCATTGGCTAGTTGAGTGAAATTCAGCACATGGAATTTCAATGAAAGCTAAGACCTCTATCAACCTTTGGATCAAATATTTTAATATTTTAATGTTTTTATTGTTTATGTATTTGTATGGAAGCAAAATAGTAAAAGATTGCCAAAAGAATAAAAATGAAATTTTGTCAGTAAACTTTATAGCAAAATTATTGATGTATATGGCATAATTTTATGGCAAAAAATTTACAATTTCGAAATTCTTAACCTATAAACCTATTCTCTTTACTAAATGACAATTTCAAACAAGTATAACATGGAAGAATCCGATAATATGGTGGGAAAAATACTCCTATTTATTTAATTTATGAAAAGTTTATTACTATAACGAATCAATAATTTTTCTATCCTGCACAGTAAATTTGATAAGGAAGAGATTATAGATTTACTATCTGTTGAATATATCTCAAATCAAGGATACCCTCGGTATTAGAGATGAATTTGGTGACCATTTGATGATGCATTTTTTAACTTTAATGACAAAAACGAAGTTTCTCGAAACGACAAGAATTTCAGCGATATAACTATTCAGAGAAATGATAGAATATCCTCCAAGAAATAGTATAATTGCCATGGCATGGAGATTACAATAATTTGAGAGATAAAACTCAGAATATATATTGAGCGAATTATCTGTTTGGAAAAATTATTTCTCTAACGAGTTCTCTCTGAATGCTCTATATTATTGAAATTCTTTATTAGGAATTAGCTGTGTGCGTGTAATTGAATTCTACAAATTATGTTACTGTGTACACTTCGAATGCATATCGTCACTCGTATTTATTACATAAATAAAACTTCTTTATCCATTATTGAGCCTAATTGAATTTTCGCAGTTCACCAAATATACTGAATTTCTGCAAACATTAGTAAAAAAGTCAAATTTCGAAACCAAATATTCGAAAGGAAACCAAATATTTTCATGTTCGCTTGAATCATTTCATATAAACGATAAAAAAAATAGAAAATTGATATATCTGTAACACGAATATTTGATATCAATAGAAATAACCCGAGCGGACAGGTTTAATCTTTTTATTTAATTTATTTTAATTATATAAACATTCAATTTGAATGTTGGTCTCTTTCCAGATTAATTCAGACTGAGAAATTAACTAATTTAATTAATCAACTACCAACTCGATATTTTTAAGTTAGTGAAACCGATTATTTTTCAATAATTCAAATTGGAATGTCTTTAAATGAATCAATTTATATTCAAAAATTCAAAATTTTGTTTAGATATCATTAATTTTACTTGCTGAAAACTCTGAAAAAAGCCAAATCACTAAACATCGCACATTAAATAAATTATTAATAGAAAATTGCTTATTAACAGGAAATTGCTTTTTTTTTCTCTGATGATTTTTTTATTTTCTGATTATGACTTCGACTGGTTTCTAATAAGTGCATTATTTTTTAAGCACTGATTAATTTACAGTCTTTTTATAACAAAAATTTTCATTACTTTTTGAAATATTGTACAATCCAGCCTCTGTGGTTGATCCTTCCTTAAAGACTTTTCATTAACACCCAGGAATTTGTATTTTGAACGAAATGCATTGATTCCACGGTTTTTAAATTAAGTTTTGGCTCATAGACGAGAAACCAATTACCGTAATGACATTTTAAGTCAGTTAATTTATCAGGCTTTATTTAAATGAAGAGATTTTGTTTTCACACAGAAACAACTGTTAACCGGATAGAATATTTATTAAGCTGAATAAGTTTTCATTTAATGATGAAGCTATTACACACATATATATATATATATATTAGTTTATCACACATTTGCTTGTAAACATGCACACAGCAATCCCGGAAATCTCTTAATCAGATAAACAGAATGAGTAAGCATTAAATATTACGAAAAATATAATAAATTAATAAGAATAAAATTTTAAACTACAGGAATTTCAGAGGAAATTTAAATGATATTATTTGGACAAAGAGAATTCATGAAGTGATATGTATGATAAGGAAATAATATTTTAAATAAACATTTAAACACTTTTCAAATGTTTAGTATACAAAGTATAAAAAAAAGAATTCTATTATGATTGTCAAATAATTTAATGCCCTATCTTCTTTCTTTTCTTCATGTTTGAACCACTTTTGAGTTCAAAAAAGGTTTTTAGGATTTTTTTTTTCAATTACCTGCAAATATAATGAATAAAAAAATGGCTCGAGATCAAAGAACGAAATTTCGTATTTCATCCTGGACCAAATTATATTTTTGTGTTACGTTTTAAATAAAATATGTTTAAGGAACATTACATGAACCAGTTGTTCATGCAAGTAGTTCGTCTATTCAAATTACTGTACTCAAGATAACTTAGTATTTCACTTAAAAAATTTCAAAAGATATTAAATTCTATTTAAAGGACCGATGATACAGCAATTTCAGAAAATATGAATATTTTAAACATGCAAAAATTATCACTATTTTTAATCCGGCTTCAAAATATTATTTTGCAAAATTGAGAAATAAAAACTTATAAAATATCTTTGATTTTAATTGATGAGAAAGATACTGTTCATTACATTTATATGAACTCTGAAACAAAATATATACTTATAATAAAGCTCAATGTGTGTGTGTTGGCGCCCTACAGGCCAGACCATTCAACCTACAGCTACCACATTTGGCACGTGTATACCTTGGAGGTCGGGAATATGCACCTGTGAGTTATTTTTTCGAATTTTTAACTAGAATTTTATTTTTTTAAAAATTAAGCGAAATTTTGGCCTGTTTCTGCTATAACTTCCGAAAATATTACCGCCCAAAAGAGTTTTACATGAAGTTAAAGATCAAAAATTTATCTTTAGAATGATACCAATGTTTTTATCTTAAAATTAAATTTCTATTTTTAATGAATTTTTAAATAAATATTTAAACTAGGTTTTTCAATAATTTTTTTCGTAAAAAATAAAAATTAAAATTAAGCACGTTTCGCATTCATGGGAAAAAAATAAGCTTTTTTCAAAGTGTTGCCATCACATTGATTAAAGCTCCAATTAAAAATAAATCTTTTTGGAAATGAAATCTGTAAAAATATAATTTTCGGCACGTGTTTGTAGGAAATGAAACAAATATGAAATATTATTTTTTCTAAAAAATAAATTCAAGAAAATTTATTTTATGATCATTTACACTCTCTATAAAGGGTGTTTATTTAGTCCCGGACCCCTTTTGATGTTTAATGACTCATACAATAATGAAGATATAAGCAAACTTATGGCATTTATTGATGGAATAACTCATATATTTTCCTTTTCAGGTTTGAATATTTTTACTTTTGTAAATATCGTCTGCGCGTGTTTTTAATTTCAGATAATTTCATTTTCCAGTCTAAATATCTGTACTTTTCTAAATATCGTCTGCTTAT
>JAPMOR010008007.1:6649-20997 GCA_026543865.1 Argiope aurantia | reverse complement strand
TAAGGAGAAAGCATACACCACAAGAGAAAGCACAGATTTTATGGTGGTCATAGAGTTAATTTCCAATTAACTAAATCACTGACTTTTAAGAGTTAATTTCCAATCAATAAACTGACTGATTTATGAAAATTTGAATATCACTATTCAATAAAAAAAAGGATAATTTTAGATTTTCCATCGATCGCTTCAAAGAAAATAAACTAATCAATGCTCAGGTTTCTCAAGATTAATTGGCCTAAGATTATGAAAATGTTGAGTTTTTCTCAATTTTTAACATTTAAAACTTCATAAATAAGTCTTAGTTGATAGTGGAAAATAGAAACATTCATTCATTTATTTAAAATTTGGTGTGTCCAGAATATTTCTCAGAATATGATACCTTACTGCATTAAATTTAGACTTCATAATTTTTGAAATATATTTATAGGCCGGAACAAAATATTATTATTGATTTCATTTCAATCCTTTTGAAGGCAAAACTAAAAACTGAATTTTATGCTGAATCTCAGAAATTTTTGTTGAATTATTGTTTGAGATATTACATAAATTATGAAAAATATTTTGTAGTTAACAAAAGGCTTAAATACCGAGCGATTCTGTTTGCAATACTCACATTCAATAATAATAATAATTAATTAACAACAATAAAGATGATAAATAAAATATAACGCTTGGGTTTATTAAAAAATATCTTAATATTAATTGCATTTTCATCATTTACATTTTAAATTAAAGTTGAAGTTTTTGTCGGAAATGACAACAAATTAGCAAAATATATATAGTAAATTGAACGAAATGATCTAAACAACAGTATAAGTTTGTTTGAGAATTCTTTAAGAGACCAGTTACTTAAAATATTTAATTGAAAATTGTAGCGAGCGGTAATACTGGTGAACCGGCTGGTTGCCGAAGGCAGCTAGTATAAAATAAAGCAAAATGATTGATAATTAAATTTTGTTTAATAAAACTCAAAATATATATCGTTTGCTCAACTGATCATTATTAAATCAGCATAGAGAGAGCATAGAGGAAAAAGAGAGGAAGAAAGAAAGAAAACATTAAAATTAAGAAACCTCGTATATTAATGAAAATTCCCTTGATGAAGTACTACAAATTCCATAGCATCTAAATAAAGAACAATAAATTTTTTGAAAAGAAAAAAAATCCCTTTTTATATTAAAATTGTTATTTATAAACTGAAATTAAATGTTTATTTAACAATAAACAAAAAATACTGTCGTTAATAAATTCAATGCTACCAGTCGATGGTGATAATTTAAAATATTTTTTCCCAAATGATTTGATAATGATAACTAGTGTACACACAATTTTTTGGAATTCGATAATTTAGCAGCATAGCTTGACCTCAAGTAAAAAGTTTTGGTACATTAAAATTCTTTTTCTTTATTCACATTCAAGTCGCCAGCATTTTTAAAAGTTATTAATTTTCATTCATGGATTCATTTTTTTTGTTTTAGTTGATCATGTTCTTTCTATTTGGGAAAATTCAATTAAATATTGATTTATAATATATTCTCAAATAAAAATATAGGTATGTTTTAATTCATTTTTTTTTTTTCACATTCATGCTGTCAACATTTTTAAAACATATTAATTTGCATTTATGAATTTATTTCTTAACTTCAGATTATTATGTTATTTCAATACGCACAAAGATATTCTTGAAATAAGCACAGATTTCTAGTATATTATCAGAAATTATTGATTCGTTTAACTTTGGAAAAATCATTTTTCAAAACTCTTAAAAAAATTAATAACCGCATAAAAATTAATTTGTAAAGTAATTTCCTAACAATAAATCGATTCGTGGGTGAAAGGTTTTATGATAAAATTGTGAGATAATATTTTAAGGAGCCATGTTGATTAATTCGATTAATCATTTTGGGAATTTGATTAAATCTGTCACGTGAAACCTTTTCTATAGGCATCAGTTTTCTGAAGATATGGTAATAAATTATCGAGGTATAAAGGTGTCCCATGTTTTTTTATTAATTACTGAACGTAATGGACAGATAAAGGGGATAAGAGCATCAAAAAAACAATTTAACTATGCAATGTTATATTTACAAAGCACGCGCTTATGTTAAAAGATAATTTTTGTCGATTACCTAAGAGTTTAATCTAATACATGTCCGATATTGATTTGTTTTTTGAAACAACTTTTTTCCAACTAAAAGCCAATAATTTCAAAAACTTACCTGCAAACTCCTTCTCCTCCTTTTAGTTTTATTGAACAACGACCTAAACATACAAACAGAATGTATACAACTCAACACCAATAACTCAATATATCACAGATGCAGATGAATAAATTTTGGTATATACATGAAATTTTGAATAAAAGGGTGTTAAAAGACTATCGGACTGATTGTTCGCTTGTATGTGAATCTAAAAACGATTATTTAAATTAATCTGTAATGTAATAGTTTTGATAAACTGTAAAAATCCAACTAAAGTTTTGGGACATATATTGATCAAAAGAAAGACTTACAAATTGCACGTCGGTTTTTTAGTACTAAGAAAGGCAAATTGTGCCATATTCTATCTGTTGTCATATGAAACTTCCATCCACCTGTTGCTTTATCCCTGCGAATGACGTAGTTGAAGGATTGACGGTACTTCAGTGATAAATCTCGAAAATGCAGACTTTAATAAGGAAAATCAATTTATAAGGAATCAAAACACGTCCTGTTGTTTTCATATACAAAGATATATTTTTAGCTTCCCGCATTACTAGTTTTTAAAGGGAAGGAAAGTAGAGAAAAAGATAGAAGGGAGAAAAACTTTATTGAATATTAATATTAAAAATTTTAAATTATAAATTATAAAAAGTATTATGACTCATGTAACATCAAGTTATAAAAAGAATGATAACTCATGTTATCAAAACTATGCCAATTAAATATATAATAATATTTCGTAAGAGAATAAAGGTGTGATGTTAATGACTAGAACATAGCGGTATGTAGCTAGATTATAATGAGAAGTTCAGACTTGTCATGTGACTGTAATGATTCGTAAATTGCCAGCATTACTTAAGTTCAAAATAACATCTTTTTTAGTGTGAGATTTAATGTAAGAAAAATACAGTTTTTTAGGAACATTACATAATGGTATCTATTCGGATATATAAATCAATTAAATCAAATTTTCTCAACTTTTTAATCTTATGAATCAGATATTTAGTTTCCAGCTTTTATTTCCTTTATTAATTACATTATTCATAAAGCTAGAAAAGCATTCACATAGAATAATGTCATTTACACAACGAAGGAAATTAAATTTATAAAATACGTTCTAAGATATTCGGCTTCATGAGTTTGTCTCAGAAATTAAATAGTTTTTTAAATGATCATTACTATTCTTATTTATGAATTTCAATTTAACAGAATAATGTTCAGTTTCCATCATTTCATTGTTTGTAATTTTAAACCTCCTCTAGCGATGCTGTCAACGAAAGCGGTGAATGACCTATACATTCCATGTGAATTACCAGCAATGACTTTAATGCAAGCTTCTGATGTCATCTCCACGCAAGCCGTTGGTATTTAAAATCATATTTGCATTTCATTTTCATCCAAGTGAATCCTGAAACGTCTTTCAAATATAATCACACATCTCGATCCGTTGTTGTTGTTGTATTCGGAACGTGACAAATATACCGCGAATTACGATTTTATCAACTGAGAGAATACACAAAATGTTCACATTAATCGATGTTCAGAAGTTCTTTATATATCTACCTTTATGTATGAACAATTAGAACATACTTTAAATCGTTTTTATACTGGAAGTGTTAGGAAATGTATTGATCAAAAAATTGCGAAATTCAGAATTTTATCCTGTCGTCCGACTTCATATGAATTATTTTGATAGATTAATCTTGAATCATACAAATAAAAGTTCGAATTCCCTGAAATCAAATCTAAATGTATCAAAATCTGAAATTAAGTTGGTCAATTTTTGAAAGAGAAGCCAACTGGAAGTTGGTCTTTTTTGTTAGTATATACTTTCGGCGAATGACTGCTTTTTTAAACGACAAGAACTTAATACGGACTTCTAAGGATAGGTGACAATGATATTGTTACAAACCTGCAATTCGGCTTCCCAGCATAGTTTGTTCCATCAATAGAAAGAAAGTTTTACAGTCATCTGAATGGGACTAGCGCGTCGGAGGTCCCAGAGCTTGGCTACCATTTGGCGACTTGGCAACGAATTTGGCGACTTTGGCGCCAAAATAGATAATACCCGAAACTTCGAGAATTTTCCCGATCCGTCCAGTAGGAACCAAGATACGCCTCGAACGTTCCTGATTGGTTGAGAGGCTTCTAGCCCCGCCTCCTGAGATCTATAAAAGGAAGCGACCGCCGCTGCCAAGGGAGACGACGGAGTAGTCTGAAGACGGAGCGGAAAAGCCAGTAGTAGGAGTGGACGGAGTGGTCGAAGAAGAGTAAGCGGAATCGACGGAGCGAAGTCAGTAATCCGAGACAGAGTCGGAGAAGTAGAAGACGGTGTAGTCGGAAGCGACTGAGTCAAGCTAGTGCTGAACTGAGCTGTGTGCTACTATCTGCAGTAGATTCTGCTTGTATGCTGCTGTGTGTTCTGTTGTATGCTACACGTCTCGGGTGAAGATAATCGTCTTCTGTGCTGTATATAGTTGTCGCTTTTGTGCTGTCCTGTGTGTCTTCGTGTAAATAAACGCTGTTGTTTTATTTTCTACTGCTGATTGAGCGTTCTACACACGATATCACTACCACTATCCAAACGAACCCCGGCAGAAAATTTCGTAACAATATTTACAATGGCAAAGAATCGAAAAAAATTGTTTTGGAATTGTTTAACAACAACTGTAAATATAGTAATAGCGCAAGTGCAGTATAATTTTTTTTCTTGAAAGAAAAAAAGATACTCTTTCAAAAATAAACAAATTGCAGCGAAGAACCATTTCTCTATCATTTAAAAATAATAATTAAAAAAAAATTCAAGATTCAAAACTGCGTATTTATTCTTCTCTGCACAATTTGCGTCATAGTAAAGAAAGTAGTTTTACAGAAAATTTTAACATGCTGAATAGATGCTAGGTCATTGATGGTCAGTCTTGGCGAAAAAGGTGGCAACTGTCTGGTGCCCTTGGCATTAAAAGTTTAGGTTCTCAAAAATACGAGAATCGTGGAAACATCTTTATTAGGATTCAAGATTGGTGCTTTCTTTTTGTAAAAAGATTTAAGACAGCATGCATAAAGCATAGGTTATGATATAGTCAATAGCTTTTACTCAAGTGTTAACTAAGTATCTCTTGTTCCACCTTTAGCACCTTGTAATTTAACCTTAACCTAAATCGTATGTGCTTTTCTTTGTACAGCGTTGGAATATTTATTGATGTAGTTATATTTCTTATATAACTATAATCTATCCCGAAAGTAAGGTCATTTTATTTTCTTGCAAACGAAGTACAGGGGAAGTATTGTTATCATCAAAAAATTCGAGCTCCAGATTTTGACAAATCTACGCTTGAAACCTCCCTGAGTTTGAAAATCACATTTTTGGCAATATGTGTTGAATTCTCTGTGATCACGATAAATCAAATTCAATTAAAAAATGATATATTTTTAATTATCAATCATTAAATACTATCAGAAAGGAGGATAAAAAGAATTCGAAGCAATGAACTTCAATTTTATATTCTTCCCTTTGGAACTCTCGTCTGGAAGTTCGAAAGTGATATAAGGGGACCAGAACGTCATTAAGATTTAAATCTCAGCTTTCTGAAAAGTTTAAAGTAAATCCTAGAAATTTCAAGAAGATTTAAATTTGATTAGTATACTAATACTCGTATGGATATATTATATTTCTTGACACATTAGGGATTGAGATACTTGTTTTCTTCGATTCATGTTGTTAAGATATTGGATTAAAATAGTTTCTTAAATAATAAATCTAAAAGAAATATAACATTCTAGTAACATTTAAAAAAATAAATTTATTTTATTCTTTTTATTAATCTAAAAATGGTCTGTGATTGCAAGTATTTTGACAATTTTATAATTTATTTACATTTACAGATTTATGGAAAAATTTTATTATTAATTTTTTTAAGTATGTTCATATCGCCATTCATAAACATTTATTATGTTACTATAAACTATATCACCATTCATAAACATTAACAATGTTACTATAAACATTTTTATATTACTATTTTACTACATTTATTATGTTATTATAAACCTTTGACAAACAGATGGCTTCTTGAGAATATTGATTCTATTCAATTTCAGTTAAATATGGTTACTTTCTCATATAAGAAACATAGAGGAATTGCTGTAATCGTTAAAAAATACGAATTATATAAAAAAATGGAAAATATATTTTATTATTCTCAAACACATTATTAAATGTGACTGAAGTTTTCAGTTTTCGTAGCATTTCTTGGACACGGAAATGTAATTTGTCTTATTTCAGACTTTAATAATAAAATTTTCCAAAGAGCTCGCTTATTTTTAATTCGCCAATATGGGAAACACAAGAGGTCTGTTTGCCATATGGATCCTTTCTTTGCAGACCTTAACCGGGGATCAGAATGATATATTGGCCATCAACGCAATGCGGAACTCAGCTACAATCAATTTGTAGAAGAAATTTTTCGTAAGAAACCAGCCGATTTTAGCTACCAACTTATACGCCAGTTGTAATGGTTACTAAAAATATCACTTAAATATTTTGTGCTTAATAATTTCGTCACCAAAATACAATTCAAATTTTGATAGATATACGGTTCATACAATTTTAGAAGACTTTCATTGTTCATTTATTCTGATATGCACTTTCATAATTTTCATTTCCTTTATACATCCAATTATGTGACAGAAAAGAGCGGAAGAATTCAAAAATGGCCACATTTTTTTAAAAAAAATTACTAAAGATTTTTTTTTTCAAAATTTGGCTGTTCTGAAACTAGCATCTTTATTACAGCTTGTTATGAACAATAATTTTAAGTAAAATAAAATTTGAAAAATTTATTAAGTCACACCTAATGCTTGAACCAACTGGAAGTTAATGATCAAATCTTTTTATTTTATCATAAATAATTAAAATAATAAGATATAAGTGACAACACTAAAAGCAATTTCAGTTTCATTTCATTAATGAAATGGATTATTATAAAGCACACTTAAAATAACGTTTAAAATTTGAATAAGAACAGAAGAAAAATCATACGGTAAAAAAAAAAAGAAATCAGAATGTTAATTTTTTTTGCATTTTATAATGATGTAAATTTTATTTTTGATTTCTAATATTTTCTTAGGTTATTACTTTAATACTCCAAACTTTTGTTGAATTTTTAACTCATTAAACTCTTAAAATTTCAAAACAAATCGCTCCAAGGTTCACATTTCCATTCTCCAAAGTATATAGGTGGCAAATCCACTCCAGGTCTAATGATTTGGTTTGTATCGAGTTCATAACACAAAAATTCATATTTATTATTAGTAGAAATACAGATAGCTATAGAGTCGGAGATGGATTCACTAGATAAATTGTATATTATACAACAACTAAAAAGGGACATTTCTATAACTCAAGAAATTTCTGATAGCAATTACTCACTAATTAACCAAGTTAATTATTTTGATAATTTAACATTATATATATGTAGAGTTAACAAAAATTTACCATTGTTGTTTAACTTGGTTAATTTAAGGTTATCATAATATCAAGTTAGCCGTAAATTAACAAAGCTAACAGTTCTCTCTAAATTCTTCCATTACGAAAAGAAAGACATTTTAATTCTTCGATTAAACAAACCTTTTTCTTATGTGCATGAAATATGTTCTAAAATTCACGATAAGGCTTCAAGTATCAGAAATTTTGATTGATAATAGATTTGTGTGGAATTTACTAACCAACTTATAAGTAAATATCAACTTATTAATAGCAAAAAATGGAAAAAAGAAATTCTTTAGATTATTTACACTGTCATTTTATAAAATTAGCCATAAATGATTCGTGTTGAATTTTAATCCCAACGTTCGTTTCAAATTCGGAAAATTTGTGAATTTTTAAAATATTCTATAATTTTATCTCTGTTGTCGATAAACCTAAGAATATAATTTATTAACATTGCACAATTTTTGTAATAAATTAAATACATTAATTCCACTGTTTTTAAAAGGATTTGTAACTCTTTGGAAAGAAATGGATTCACTTAATAACATTTTAAACCAACGAATTCGTCAGGCTTCATTAAAGGACGCGATTTCTAATCGGATTAGAAATTCGGTAAATTAAATAGAGCGTTTTTTTTTATGTTTGCAATAAAGATGACTCATTTTAGATTCAAATAGAGTTTAGCAGTATTATAACTACCAAGAGCTATAAATCCAAAGAGAAAGTGAATATTAAATACTTAAAAAATAATTATATATTTATAAAAATGAAGTTTTAAATTCTAAGATTAAAGCTTAATTTTTTAGTAAAAATTTCGACTCGCCAAATTTTATTAAAGGAACTGGATAGAGGTAATATTTATGGTGATAAAATTGTGAATGGAGCACATTATTTAAAAAAATTCTATAGTACGAAGTATACAAGGTAAGAGATAATAATCGTAAATAATTTGAATTTTAGACAATAGTGATTCTATCCTTTTTAGAACTTCTAAAGTGCGAAATAAATTCTATTTTAAATTTTGTTCTTGAGGCGGCGAAAACTATGACGACAAAAGAACTACTGTCGCCCTATTGTAATGTCAGGGAGGAATTGCATCGCCATCATGGCCGCGACTGCAAAATGACAAGAACTCTTGAATCTGAATGGCCATCCATAGCACAAACAAACAAGATACAGACATTTTAGTATGAAGTATGTTCTGTCATCAATTTAGAGGTAGCGAATCTCACTTTATATATCTTCATCCATCATGGAAGTGAGAACCAACCACCATATTTCAAATTTATCATCGTCATTTTCTGAGTGTTCATACGCCCAGAGGGAGAGTGAACTCCACCTCTGTGAGGAGAATAGAAATAAATTAAGGGAATCAAGTTGTAATTATAAATTAGGATTATAAATTCTTGTGAAACTTTGGAGAATGTCTGTTTCACTGAAATTTGTATATTAGTCCTTTCTGGTTTATGCGAATGTTAAAATTAAAAAAAACAAACTTACCTATGAAAGCAATACATATTTTTCAGATTAAATAAACGAAAGGAACGAAACAATTGGATAAAAGTTAAGTTCCATCCAGTTGTATATGAGCTTTGGGACATTCGAGCTCTCCATTTAAATCCGAAATTTCATAATCGTGAAAAATAAATTAGAATTAAATAAGAATTTAACGAAAAGTTACTTTTTTACATAAGATTATAAAGTTTCCTTATTTTAAATATCATTTCTGGTTTGTTTAATAAATGATGTTTTATGAAAATAATCTTGAAAAACAATCGGAGAGTTCGTTTGTAAGGCTCCTCGTTTTGTTCTTCGAAATATAGCAATGAAATAATAATTACTATGTAAATTCCTAAATTTAGAGAAAAAAGTTCACTTGAAGAAAAATTCATTATAAATCAATTATCTTAAACTCGGAAAAGCTTAAAAGGACACTGAAAATTATTGTTCATAGTTTAAGTAAAACCATTAAATTTACAGAATAAAAATATAGAATGCAAAACTATACGAAACTGTTATCACAAAAATATTGTGCAAAATATAAAATAAAAATAATTAAATATTTTTCAATGAATTTTAAAACCTTACAGTGTTTAGTAACTTTATTTGAACTACCAAACGAAATCTCAAATATCTAAACAATAAAACTAATAAAAATATCATTAAAAAAATTCAAAAATTTTAAAATTTACAGAACTAAGTATTTATGATTATATCTTCACAAAAAAAGAGAAAAATAAAATAAGTAATAAATTTAAATTATTTTTTTAAATATTGCTTTAAGAATATAATTGTTTTATCGTCTGCAAAAAATAAATCATGTAAATGAAAAATATTTCATTTTCCTAAGAGAAAGATTTTTCTTGTATTAAAATTATCTGGTTTTAAAATAAAATCAATATAACAGAGATCTCGTTACAACCGTTTCCAGAAGAGTAGATCAATAAATAATAATATATGGTCCTCAAAAAATAGGCATTACTAATGAATAAGCAGAATTTTTTAGTTTTTTTTCATTAATATTTTGAAAACCGTAACAAACAGGGACAATAAATTTTGGATTTCACCATTTAGTATCTAATTTTTCTAACGTGAATAAATTTTATTATGCTAAAATTAAAGTTTTTTATAAGTAATGTTTAAAAAATTTTTTAAACAATGAATTATTTTATTTATAAATTTATGTCATTATTTTCTGCTTATATTAATATAGTTTGGATTTTATTCTTTTTGTGACTGTAAGCATATTTTAGAATACTTTCATAGGTATAGTCAGAAGATTGCATGACTTGTTTCAAATTAGATTCATCGTTTTCTAAAACTTTAAAACTTTCTAAATTTCTACCTAAACGGACTAAAAATTTATATACGGGCTATTTTTAAAGCGAGAAATTGTTTCAGTGAATAAAAAAAATGATATATGTAGTTAAAGAATTGTGAGAACGTAGTTAAATAAGTATTTTATCAGTTTAATAAATTTTGCATTTTGGAACAATTGCGCAGCATCAATTTACATATGTAGAGCATTGATTTACATATGATATACAAATTGCGCAGCATCGAGTTACATATGATATACAAATTCCTGACGCAAAAGTTCAGCTCAGAAAAAATTAAATTTTTCTGAGTGCATTTCTTGGAAAAATTAATATTTTTAATCGCGATTTAAATTCTCCAAATATTTATTGTCTGTTCTGTTTTCCCAGCAATGGATATGACTTGTTTTATTATTTCTGATGTTACTCTTAATATGCATTCTGAACTGTGTCGTATTCTTTATTCAGCTTAGTTTTTTTTTGCATTAATTTGCATTAGCATATTTATTTCTACATATTCTATCTACACTAAAAGTTTGCAAACGATATTTTGATACAATCTGTATAGATAAAATATGTTTCTCATATGCTTTTAATAAATTCTGTAAAAAAATGCATCGAAATCGTTTCTCTATGTATAAAGGCACATCAATAATTTTTCTTATTATAGTAAGAAGTGGGATTGGTCTTTCAAACTTTCTCGCATATTCTCTAATAAACTTGTCAAGTCAGAGAACGCCTTACATGAAACTGGCGTACTGTAATTACAAAATATAAGTTTTGGCGTGAATTTAGCATTTTTACTTAATCTATCGTGTCATGCATGGCGAATTATTTGGTGATTCATGCTTCACATGCGTTAATATATCCTAAAATTAAATTTTTTTAAACAGGTTTTTCTCAACCGATTGAAACAAAAAAAAATTGACACAAAACCGCAATTTTAGTCACAAAATTTCATACTTAAATTAATATACTAATATCACTGCGTTTTAGAAATAATAAAAATTTCGCATTTACATCGCGCTTACATCTTTATAAAAGTAGAGATAGACAAATGGTCAACCCTTGGTTTTATTAGGCTCAAAGCATGACAGATGTATACACTACAATTGTTAAATCTGTGTACTGAATTTTATCTATCTAGCTCTATTTCTTTTGTAAATATTGTATTAATTTATATTAGAACAAGCGGACAAATGGTTTTCCTCTGAACAGATTTTACTCGAAATGTGATCGAAATCTGAAACTTGGTGCAAAGACAATATACCAAATTTCAGCCGTCTAGCTCAAAGCGGTTTTCAGTTATTTTTGTTGTAGACAGACAAATGGGAATTTTCTAAAAATGTGTTTTCCGAACTCAGGGAGGTATAATATGGGGAAAATTTGTCAAAATATCGAGTTCGAATTTTTTGACTAATACTATACTTTCTCCATACTATTTATACGAGAAAGTAAAAATCAGAAGCAGACTATTTTATTCTAAATTAATAGCACTATTTTTTACATGTTTTGTGTGTGTGTGTGTGTGAGATCGAGACTTTAGTTTAACAATGTCGACTCAAAAAAATGTGTTACTGAATGTCAAAGATTTCAAGCAATGGAAACATTTCCAGAAAAATTTGTCTCAAAACAGGGACACAATCCTACGATTTTCGTCACCGATTCTAAATCTTTTTAGAAATTTTCAAGGAATTATTTCGAGCTTTATTTCAACTATCGGTAAGATTTGTATTTTACAGAAGCTTTATGCCCTTATTCCGCATTTGAATCTCCATGGAATAGAAAATAATAAAATTGAAATTTATCGCTTTGTGTTCTTTATGATGTCATCCTTTTCGGACTCTATATATTACATTTGTTGATTTTCTAACATATATTTATTTTATGTCGCAAGAGGATATCGGTTGCTTTGCCGAAAAAAAAACAGAGTTGTGAAGTTTGCGACATGTAAACAGTAAACTTATTCAACAGGAAAAATTTGTTTGTTATTATTATATTCTGAAGAAAGCACTTGAAGGACATTCGCAATTTAGTTCAGTATGCGACTCAAGAGTTTTTGAATTGAGTGTTTATCGGTGTCATAAGTTCAAAATCATCTATAAATATCTCTAGACTTTCAACATAATTCGAATGATTTTTTTTTCTCTTTGTCTTCATTTAGTTCGATCCGAAGAGGCGCGTGTTTTTGCTTTTTTATTTAAAAAAAGATCGCATAGCTTAATCAATCATCTCTACAAATACAAGTTATTAAGCGTTATATATACATTGTATAATTCATATTTGTATTGGCTACCTAAACTGAAACAAAAAAAATTTAAATAACAAATTAACTTTTAAGTCTACGGCATGAATTACATGTGCATATCTGTAATTTTTATTTCAACCATTATTCACTTTTTTCAACTAATTTAGATGAACAGAATTTATATCGTTAAGTTTGTTTTAAATCCAAAGCACACACCAGCCACCCTGATGACAAATGCCGGTGAATGATCTAAAATGAGTTATTGGAGAATTCTGTCGCTATAAGAAGGAAAGCGTATAAATTAACGGTTCTATTATCATATTCATGTGAGCCCCGGACCTTAAGACCCCTCTTGTAATATATTTGAAAAATTTTAGAGAATTCTCAAAGTATCTATAAAATAATATATGATATTTATTAAAATCTCCCTTTACTATTTTTAAATAATATGTCTATATATATGTCTATATAATATGTCTCTCTCTCTCTCTCTCTTTCTATATATATATATATATATATATATATATTAAAATCAAGTTAATAGGAAAATGAAATAAACAAAATAAAAAAGCAAATAAAAGAAGAATCCAGCCTGAAGACTTTTTCAAGGGTCAAAATCAGGCAGGGATTCACAAAAAGGGCTTTTTTCTGTGATGGAATGCAGACAAAAATGTCTAATAATGATTCTTCGTGACCCGAAAATCCCTTGAAATTAGGCCTAAGAGATATGCCATTTAAACAGAAAGGACAATACAAAACAACAAATTAGAAGAAAATAACCACTAATAAGCAAAAATACAATAACAAAATAACAATAGACACTAAAAACACTTAATATACTAAAGAAAAAACAAAAAGGAAAGAACATACCACCAGCATCAAGGAAATTTTAAGCTGCCGATTGTGAATCCCGCTTTTTAAAAACACAAAGCTAACGTAATAAAGGTAAATAATAATTGTAGTCTCTCAGCGCCATCTATTGAGTGATCTAATATGCAAGGAAAGCTCTATTTCTATTTTAGGTAAAGGGTTAATCCCAAACCATACTTTGTTTAATTAAAAAGTTGAAATTACCGTAATTTTTAGGAAATTAAATTTTTAATGAGGTTATTTGATGCTTCAATATAGGAATTTTTGTTATTGTAAACCCTTTTGATCCTGTTAACTTGTGAGAAAATTAGATTTTTGAGAATTTTAGAGTTTAGACTGGAGTTACATAGTTTTGTAATTTTAAAGTTGAATTCATCCCTTTTATCGTAGATACCAACTATTGTTTTATCATTAGTAATTTCGATTTTTAAATCCAGAAAGGTAGCCTCAAGTTGATTTTTATTTGTTTCTGTTAGAATTAAATCTTTTGGATAGCAATTAGTAACAATATTAGTATTGTCGAAGTTTATGAAAAATAGGTCATCAATATATCTCCACCCGTTTATTACATTATATTTAATTATTTATTTCTCACAGTAATGTAGGAAAATATTAGCTAAAGCACTTGAGAAAGCTGTTCCCATTGGAATTCCCTTAACTGGTTTATAAAAATTAATACCATTAAAAACGTAATTTTCAGTAATATTAAAATTATATAACTCTAG
>JAPMOR010007993.1:0-15066 GCA_026543865.1 Argiope aurantia | reverse complement strand
GAGATTGTTCCCTGCTTTGAATATAGAACAGCATCCGACTTCAACTGCATGAGTGGAGGTTGCCTTTTACCGAGCGCTCGACTGAAGTGACTTCCTTTGAAGTTCTCAAGATCAGTATCAGGTGGGTTCCAAAAGAAGGCCTAATCCTTAAATCTCAGAATAGAATGTGAAGTGATTAGGATGCATTGTCGTTATACAAAGATATTTTGAATGAAAAGGTTTTTTTTATTTTGTAGTTGCGAGTTATTTTATCTTCAGTATTCAGGAAGATAAATTCCACGAGCATAAAAATCGTATGATTTTAAATTTTAACATTTAAGTGCTTAATTTGAAATGCAAATAATAAAGAAAAAGTTTTCGACAGCATAAATTAGTATTGTTTCTTTATCAGCTCATTTCTTTATACAAATTATTAAGAATTAATTTAAAGTAGGAAATTAAAAAAATATACAGATGAACTAAATTTTATTTGAACTATCAGAACAATTCATAAACGGATATTCATTTCTTATATCATTTGTATGATTTGAATGAAAAGGTTTCATTTCCAGTGTTCAGAACAGAGAAAATGACGAATTAATATAATCACTGATGTTATGTTCTAGCATATAAATATTTGATTTATCTATATGCGTTAAAGAAATATTTAGCAACAGCATATAAAAATTAAGATTACTTTTAAGTTATCTGTTCATTTGCAAAGATTTATAGAAAGAATTTGAATAAGTAATACGCGAAAAGTTGGAAATGTATAATAATTCATGAATTAATCGAATAGTAACCCCATTTTGAGTAGTTTTGACTGTAGCATGATGTAAGTGTATCAGTGACATAGCAATGGAAATATCTGAGGATTGTAACCCTTTAAAAGGATTACTGTATACTGAAATTTTAAACAGATAATTTTTTTATTTAAATAAAATAGATACTGTACCTTTTTTCAGAAAAAAATTAATATTGCACATTCTCTACTCCACATAAACATTCTTTTTCATCTTCAAGTTAAACGATGAAATTTGAAATTCATTTTGAAGTGAGAGACCTTCCTACATAAAATGGCCCGAGTCAATTCAGATGAAGGTTGACTAGTGGAATAGAATGAGTCATTTTCATTCAAAAACATCTGTAGGTAAGTCATTCATTTCCATGTGAAGAATTTGAAATACAAGTACACTTTGCAGTCAAAGTTTCAAACAAGGGTCTCAAAGTTGAATGCTAACACGGTCCAAATAAACTAGGTGTAATTTTCTGTATGTTTTAAAAAAAAACGAACTTTTACAGAAAATTAGTTACATTTATAAAACATAGTATTAAAAAAAAGGATAATAGTAATGCTAATATTTTCTTCCTGATTTCAGGTACTTCTTTTCTGCTACCATATTTTCTTCTAGGAGGATAACTTGATCGCAGTGATTACTTTCAAATCTCACCCACGTTGAATATTAGATCTGTCAGGAAATTTGGATTATGGATTTGACAGGAGATTTATTTCTTTTCATAAATAAAAGTACTTCCAGAAATTGAAATAATTTCAGAACGATAAGTACCTCCAGAAATTGAAATAATTTCATATATCAGTTTTCTTTTCATTTCAAGGTGACATGAACTTTTAAATCAAGACCTCTCAACATGACCGAATTTTGACTTCAAATCTCAGCAATTATGACATATGAGTACCTCTGGCCGCAACAATAGAATATTAATGATATGACACACATTAGATCAATGTTGGTTTCTGGACTATTTACAATAACTAATAGGAGAATAATGTTCAACGACTAATAATTAGCTTTTACGAATTAGTTAGAATGATCACGAATCATTTTGTATAATTACTACTTTTCTAATTCAAGCTGCAGAATTTTATTAAGACATGTTTCATACTGTTGGGTAGCCAAAACTTATTTTCTGGGTAAAAGAAGTTTGATATCCCTGTCTAAAATAAAATTTTATTACTTTATTTTTGTTAAAATATTTTGAAGAAAAAAATAATGTCTTCGTTTCTGTTTTAGGAAAGAAAAATGCATTTATAAAACAGCAGTATTAGACAGAATAAGCACATGACAAATTACTTTATTTCACATCATTTGAGAGATTCCAGAAAGATTTCACGCTAAATATAAGCAAAATGTATTGGTAAATGATACCGAAATGATAATGATAATTTTTTCGGTAAATTTTAATATTAGTTTTAATTAAAAAATAAAAATAGTCTTGGTTCAAGATTTAAAAAAAATAAATAAAATTCTTTATAACCTAATAAATTTTAAATGGAAATTAAAAAACTCACCATGCTAGGCAACTATATATGAAATAATTTTCATTAAAGAAACACAAAAATGGATAAATAATATTTATTAGTAAAAGATGATTTTCAAAAACAATCGCAAAAACTCTAATTATAAAATGAATTTTATAATTAAAAAAGTAAGTAAAACTTTAAACTATCCCATTTGTGTTTTTTGTGCTTAACTGCATATAGGCATTCCTATAGTATTAAAATAACTGCCAATCGAAATGATCTTTTGCATACAAAGCAATCAACTCTTTCGTAGCTCAACTGAAACTGGAGTTTCAGAAATAAATTCGAAAGAATATCACAAAATATTTCATCCAAACAACGTAGAAATGACTCAGATAAGTAGCTTATAAAAAGAGGAAATAAATGCTTTTAATAAGGCTCGGATCAAATAATAAGAAATTCTTAGAAACTGGATTCTCCTTTAAAAAGGATCTTGAACTCTATTATGAATTTCTCCAAATTCTGGTTTAGAACTGTAAATTTTTTTGTGATTGCAATCTAGATTATCAATATGATAAATATCTTTTAAAAACTCCTTAAAACAATGTATGTTATTTTGAAAAATTAAATAATTGTAATTTTTAAATAATTGAGTATATAATATTTTCAAATAAATTTTTGCTCATACTTTTTTCTTCTGATATAAAAATTCCTTAGAAACGAAATTGAGTAGTATTTTGCGATTCAATTTAAAAATTAATTTTTTAGGAATATTTCTAGACCATAAACTGAATTTTCATAAGATTTTCTTCTTAACTAAAGTTAAAAATTAAATACTTAAAATAATTCGAAACATCAAATACATACTTAGTTTTATTCTAAAACTTAGAAGGTATCTTTATCATACTTTGTATGTAGTTTTCTTGTAAAATGTAACCCCAAAACATTTTCCTAAAAATATTTAACCCTTTGAATACAATTTATTTCTTTGAATATTTCATTTTATTTTCTAAGAAAGTGAAGAGAATAAGTTCTGAATTAGAAAAATTCACTCAAATTCTTTTCGAAATGATATTTAGGTCATGATGGGGAAATAACCCTCGTTTAGTGAGCAGCATTTAAACTAATTTCAAAAGTTTAATGGGATTTAAAGGCCCAGTTGTAGTCAAAGGATTACCTCTGAAAGAGTATCATTTTGAGAAAAAAAATCATTATAAATATATTTACTCCTCTGAACCCATTAACTATTTATTTTATTTACCAATACATTTTACAATGCTATTGCAGTCGCATATATAATTTAGAAACGAAATGTTAAGAGGAAAATTTTCTATTTTGGTGATTTTCTGAGTCCACTGAGTCCTTGATTACGGAATATATTGTTAACTCTGTCAACAGATTTAACTCAAGCCTACTAAATTTTCTGAAATCGAAAGAAAAGTGTTTCAGAGATTTATTTCAATCTAATCTTGCTCAGAGAAAAAGAAATCTCTTTCGAATTCAAAAACGAATTTTTATTAATTATTAATATCCTTTCTACCGAAACATATAAATATGAAGAACTGTTATAAAATATATCAAAAGTAAATGAATTCATTGTGAAAATTTCATTTTGCTTCAAAATGTAATTGTTAAACTTACGTTTAGCAAACTTAAATTCAATTTGGCATTTGTTGAAAGCCCCCCTCGTCTGGAGAAGGACCTCCCCTTTTGTCTCTCAGTTAGGAAAGGGTGATGTGGGACCGAAATAGTTTTTCATGGCTCCAACGGCTGCTCTCCTTGCTAGCTCACTTTGTGCGTACCTTCTATTTTCCTTTACTCCAACTTGTAATACTATTCCCTTACAAGAGACAAAGAAAATACAATTCCTTATTTTCACAAGCAAGAGGATTGTAAAACAATGAAACGATTAAAAAATTCTGAAGAAGTAAGATTCTATTTCTTTACACCCTTTGAAAGGATAAAATACAGAAAGATCGGCGTAAGTCAGACGGAATGAGTTCAAAGATGTTTTTTTCATATAACTTCTGTACACCATTACAGAGAAACAAGATAGGTTTAGCTTTATTTTTGTGATAGTAAATACTTTTCCTACGAAACGCTGCAACCTTTATTGCTTTTGACATCCGATATTTTGACCTGATAAGAACAATTTGAAGAAAATATAATGGAAATGAGATATTGTAAAGTATACTTGTTTCTTGATAATCCAAAGCAGACATTTAGAGAATTATGTATATGTTATCAAAAATGAATGGAAGTTATGTTATAAAGAGTTAAAGAATTAAAAGAGTCAACGAATGTAAATGGAGTCTCGACTTGCCCAAGAAGTTTGTTACTGTATTAACCTAAAAGATAGCTTTCAAGTAGTTAATTCAATATGGTAGTTTCCCTATCGCTATGCTTACAGACTGCGCAATGGTAAGCAAGCTGCATGTTGGATGAAAAGAACATGAAGATATTTTTCCTTCAATGAAAAATCGAAAAAGCTTTGAGACCCAGGAAATGAAATATAATCTTTTTGTGAATTCTATGACACTTTACAAACGTCATTAGGTATTTCTTTAAAATAATAATGAACAAAAATAATTTGAATCAATACTCTCCGATCAGGAAAAAAGGAAGAAAGGAATAAAAGGAAGAAAGGTCCATTCTATTGAAAAAATGAAACTGAAATCCTTATTCTATAATTTGGACTCTTTCAGAATATTAAGAATGAAAGACAACAAGAAGACACAAATATCAAGATCAACTTTTTCTTCGTTGTTTTTCAAGATTTTCTTTACAACTGCTCTTCAAAAAACAAAACAAGCTATTTGTGAAGTTTATTTATCTTTCTGAAAATCGAGATATATTTTTGAATGATTCATTTATTAACAACTCTTCTTTCTTTTCGAGATAATGAAATTTTTGACAATGACTTTTTCATTTTGACTGTATTAACAAATCAAAATGAAACCTAGCGAGAAAAAATCCTATAGAAGTAGATAACTGAGAATTTAAAAAAAATTCTACCTATCAACTCTCAGTTGTGAAACAATGTGCCTGATTTAATAAAAATGCTGTTTTAATGCAAACTAGAATTAGACAGGAAAATTCCTTTTTATCAAGCTTTCCCGAGATTCTCTATTTATGCTTAACATTCCAGAATTTGATTTAATATAGCTTTAACCGCTGAATTATGAGGACGAAAGCAATTATATTTCATTTCTGAAACTAAGCAGATTGTTTGCATAGCACCGAGGTTCCCTGATTAAAGGCCTTTTAACTCATCCCAGACCGAAGTCTAAACTTTAATTAAACGACCTAAACTAGCCGCGACGCGTGACTGAAACTTCGAAAAGAGGTTCTAAGATTCATGCTACCGTAATCTCGTATTTGCAGACTTTCGACTTAGTGACGTATGTAAATCAGATTAACCCTATCACTTCATTATTATTATGATACCATTAGAACGGAAGTGGTGAAGCGTGATAAACCCCCTTTTCCGTCTCGGTAGGAGGTAGTGAGAGCTGGTAAAGATCCTGATGCCCTGTCATGAAGTAATTGTTAAAGAATTTTTATCATAGATGTTTACTTACAAAAACACACAGATTTCTATGGGAAGATCTTCTTTAGAGTTCTTTGAAAAAGTAACAATTTTATTAGTCCGAATTATTCGTTTATTGTGTGGTAAATGGTTGCATATATTTAAGAATTATTATCTCAAAATGTTGATTTCAAAAGATATTTTAATTTTATTGCACTGAAAAATGCCGAAAGATTATTTGGGAAAGTACAGAAGAAGGGGACGCGGCTCGAGGATTGGCTTAAGAAACAGACTCTCTTGAGAATTTTACTCTATTATGAAGAAATAATGAGAGATTTCATTTTTGAAATATATTTTTAACTTAATTGCTTTCATAAAGAAGTTATTTTGGCATGTTTTGGTTACCAAACACTATATTGATGGGAAATGTTTCTAAAGAAAAATATACCTTTAGATAGCTTCAATAGATTGAGAAGATAGCGTTAGTTCGAATGAAGTTTTACGTTCCATTCATTTGATTTGAGAGTTGATTTTTTTTGGAGATTTCTTTTTTTTACCTATGCTCTGCTGAAAGTATAGAAGGGGGAAAAGTATTTCAAACATTCTTTATAAACCAAAGATGCACTCCTCGATGAAAGAGATGTTTGACATGATTTTTTTATTGAATAACAAGAATTGATTTTTATTTGGAATAGCGTATTTTCTTCAAGAATAACCAGCTGTATGGGCAGGGAAGTAGAAGAGTTTCAATAAGGAGAGCGTTTCGGTGTTTGGAAGAAAGCTTAGAATCAAAACAAAAAAATGGGATTAAGTTACACTACAAGACGTAATCTGACACATTTTTAAGATGAAAAACAATTTTTATAAGATCTTGACATGCAGAAGAAATCACTTTTATAAACCGGCAATCCAATCAGAGATTTTTTTTCGGAGAGAAGACGATATTTCAACATTTTGGACTTTTACAAAAGGATCTTATTTATCCAGTTAACTAACTCTATGAAAGAAATCATGTTATTGCAGCATATTTTTTACATCGTACAAAATTTGTTATTGATATTTTATACTATTTGCAGGCTTTGATATAAGATAAAATATAGGTTTAGGAAGAAACCAATTTTTAAGAACTAAATAAGATAGTAGGCTCTTAGCTCAGGAAACGAATAGAAGTTTGCTTATTTTGTTGTCCATATTTAGAATTTTAATAAAATTAAGCCATCAGGTACTGAAGAGTACTTTCCAGTGCAAGTTTTTGAAAGCTTCAGAATAAAATAAAGTGAATAATTATTTCAAAATAGAAAAATACGATATATCAAAAATGATTTGTAAATGTTTTCGAACATACCAAAAAGAACTGAGAATAAATAAAAGTTTTATTTCGCCAGGGAAGCTTGAAATAAAATTCCTAGTAATCAATCTTTAGAAGATGATAAAAATTATAAATTATGCAAGCGTTTTAAATATATTAAAATAATTTTGTTTTCGAATGCGATTTCTTATGCTGATATATAGCATGGAAATATATATAAATAACATTTTATAAATTTAAGATGGATTCAAAAGAAAAGAATTGAGAGCCTGTAAAATTGTCTTTTCCTCGCATTTAAATTTATTTTTTAGAATTTATGCAGATTTTTTAATAAAATATTTTTTTAATAAATTTATTCATTCAAGATTTTTTATATCCCATTTTCTGTGATAATGAAACTTACTTTTTTGAGCACAGTTTTAATATATGGATTCCAAACTTTTAATATATGTCTTTTTAATTCGCAAAATATATATATATGCTATAAACAATTTTAAATATGCTAATATGACAAAGTTATGAAAAAGAACTTGAACGTTTAATGAGTTTCCATTAATCTATCAAAATGAAAAATGACAAAACTTGTTGTGAAATGCTTTTATTTTGCGTGTCAAGATGGAATCATTCTTTCACTCACTTGAGTTCTGAAATTTTGTAGAGATATTGGTTCCGTGTCACAATAGGACATGTTGGAGTTCTTAATTATCCTTTACTATATTAATTTATATAAAAATTATTTCACAGTGGGGGCACCATCTATGATAAAATTTAAGAAACATTTTTTTTTAGATTCCGAAACATTTATATCAAACAAAATATCTCTCTATATAAAACGCTTACGTGGACGCAAAATCAGGCCGAATTCGTTAATCGCCATTTGGCAACACTTCGACCTCACCCGGGAACATCAACACGATAAGAGTTCAAGCGAACGCTATTCTGGCATCGGTTTGAAAATATTTTAAACAAAAAATGGACAACATTTTTTATGATGAGTTTAAGTTTTGCCGTATCGATTTTAAAACGAAATCGTCGAAACAGATTGAATGAAAATGCTCAAGAATCGTTCATAAGATCCAGTCGTAATAAACGAGATAGGGTCAAACGTTTATGTGTACGGAGCGAAGTTTCCGAACTATAGGAGCGAAGATGTGGGACTATATCAACACTATGTTTATTTTGCCAAGCTCGTTACTGGGAATTTTTTAAAAATTTCTTTCTTTGCTGGATGTATATAATTATTTAAAAGAAAGGTTATTTATGCTTACAAAGAACTTTGATGCAAGTGATTTTTGCGAATGTACTTTTTTGCTTTACATTTTTTATTTTTTTCATTATTTTACCATATTTTTGAATAAATTGAATCTGAATATATATGTTGCTAGACTAAAGTGGTTTAGCAGATCGCTAAGCGATCCGAAAGGAACTGTTCCTCGGTGTTGGCGAGAATACGCGAGTAGGGGGCGGAGCCCCTTAGTATTATATTAAAATAAAAAATAATTTAACAAAAGTATTTTAACGTGTTTCTATCACAGTATTAAAAAGCAGAAAAATAATATATATATTGTAAAACTAGCATTATTACAACGAAAAAAAAAAGCGTGGGAAAGAAAGCCCGACAATTTGTGGAAAGATAAATGCGATTAAAATTGATGTTTAATTAATATTTTTACAGAATCTCAGGATTTTACTGTTTTGTTCGACATTCACATTCTTGATGAAAAACAATTAAAAATAAGGAATTATATGAATATGCACTAAAATTAAAAGCATTTATTATTAATAAAAGCAGATCATTAATGCGAATTAGGATTTTTAATACTTTATTAGAATATTAAATATGTCGATAATGCAAGAATTCGAATATTTGTTCTTAGAAATCAAGAATGTTTTATCTTCACGATGAAATCCTATAGAATTGTTTATTATATACATGTAGCTCCAAATAGAGTGAGAGGTTATATTTCTGGGTCAGTTGTTTGATTCCTGCAACCAGGTAGATCGAAAGGCGGTATCACTATTGTTTGGTGAAATATTAAAATGAAAACTATTGGAAATAAAAAGTTTACAAGAAAACGACGCAGAGTATAAGAAAAAAGAAAAATGATTATTTTTATCAAAAATCTGAAAGTCAAATTAAAAATCTCAAAAATGTAAGAAAACAACAGAATGAAGTTATAAAATGACATTCGAAAAAAATCTCAAACATTCAAATGTGATTGCGAGTCCCATTTACTGAAAGATTTTTTTTTATCTGTGCCAATCGATTTTATTATTTTTCTTAAGATCGGAGTTTTGATATAAAAAAAATATTTTTAGTTTTTATAGATCGATAAAAGAGTTTTTAATTTATTTTTTTTGCTATTTTAATGCTTTTGATGGAAGTAGATTAATTTTATGAAAATAAAGTAAAAGGAGTGAAAGATTAACCCTTAACTGGGGAGGTGAAATTTTAGGACTTAACTGGGGAGGTGCGGTCTACGAGACCGCATTTCCTTTATACTCAAATTAAATTTTCTAGAGAATGCATTAGCATGAAAAACTGCCAATATATTTTGCAGACATTTTTCTTGATATATAGATATGTTTTAGAAATTTTTCAAAATATATTATCATTGAAAAAAGTAAATGCGTTGGAACATACATTTTGTTCTCAAATGACATGTTACAATAAATAATATTCTTGAAAAAACATATTACTTTTTAAATCATATTTAATTTTACTGTATATGAAGGTGTATAGAAGACAATATACTGTAAAATTCAACAATTATATGAAAAATAAAAAATTAATGGGTAAAATTGGCCCTTTTTTATATGCTTGTGTGACTTTCATAGCTCGGATTTCTTGGGCATTTTAAACATACAGGATAAGAACTAGTATAAAAATCAACCCCTAAATCCTATATATATATCTTGGTATATTAATATATTTTATAAATTTTTCAAAATACATTATCAGTAGAAATATTAATTATGTTTGAACATACATATCAGAATCAGTGGAATGCGAACTTTCATCGAAAAACTCTTTTGTACAATTATCTTTATCACTAAATCCCTTTCTGTTTCATTTAAAAGTGTCTGGAGCACTGCTTCATGATAGGATCAGTAAATTGGATTATATTTCGGTTTTAGCGCCATCTGCTAAGCCTTATTTATCACTGGGACACTAACAAGAAGGTGCGGTCTTAGAGACCACGCTTAAAGAAATAACTGGATTATTTAAAAAAGCATGCTCTGAAATCGGTTGAAAAAGTGTACGTGTATTGAAGGTCACAAAACAGGAAGCTACAGGGCCAATCCATTCAATTGAGCTAAAAATAGAATAGGGGTGATCGAAGATCCATCGCACGTCCTCAGTTAAATGTTAAAGTATAATTAAAAATGATTCATTTCAACATATAGCGCTGGAAAAATCCTAGATGCAGCTATTGACAAACACATTTCGGTATTAAAGATTTTTCCAAACTTCATATCGCTGTTATAAGTGATGAAGAATTGTTTGAATGGCTGAAACAATTATGCAAATCAGTACATGTGTAACATATATTATGTTGCGCAATTTTTTTGTCATTTAAAGAACAAAAGCACAATAATTCTTTTTTCCCTTTGTTTCTGACTTCTAGTAATACATTGACGATATCTCAATTAAAAAAAGCGAATATTCTTTCAATATATATATTCGTCTCGAAATTGTTACTAGACATTAGAAAGAATTTATAGAGAGTGAATTCACCAAACCTTAATAACGTTTATATTTTTTAAACGAATCATATTTAAAAATTCAAAATGTTTTTAAATTCGATTCTAATGTAATTCCTCAATTTTTATTTTTTTAAACATAATTATCTTTGAAGCAAAGTACAATTGAAATCTTATCACAAACTGTAATGATGCAAAGTCTGTTCCGCAGTAATGAAAATTTGTGGAGATATTGAAATATCAGGCTAAAATGATACAATCAGATAAAAACATCTCATTTTTGATCATCAGTCGAGTGAAGCAGATAAAATCAAACATTTTCGGCCAAAAATCGAAAAAATTGGCGGGCCAAGAGAAATGTTTGAAAAGAAACAATTTCAATAGGTTAAGGAGATTGCGATTTCCTTATATTGAGATTCGAAGTGAGATGTACTAATTCTAAGGAAAGGCTCATCTGTCAGTCTACTTCTGAAATGATTCTTTCGAAGGTTCAGAGATGTTCACATATAGAAGATGAAGCACTTGGCGTGAGATATTAAATTTGGAAAATTTGCTTTCGATAAAGATTTGTCAAACTCTATTTAGAAACAACTGCTTGAGATGATTGCAACTCAATTCATTCAAGCTGCTTATGAGATAAATAAGAGACGTAATAGTACGTTACATAATAAGTAATAATGACAGGCAGATGGCCTAACTGAAGATGGAAATCATCGTCTATTTTTGTTTTGGTTTTTTTAAGAAAGAATAATAGAGGTCGGGTAATGGTATTTGGAGGGATCGAACGGACAAGTCAAAAGTCGTTTCTTGTGCCTGTAACCAATAGAAATACTAAAACAATGCTGAGATGAATATGTTCTTCCTGGGACTAGAATAATAACAGATGAGTGATGTGCTTAGAGAAGCGCTCTCTCTAATAACGAAGATTTTGGTCACTAACAAATGAACCATTCCAAACATTTTGGAAGCTCAAACGATGTAAATATTCATACGCAGAATATCGAGGGTTTTTGGTCCTTGACAAAAAGGTTTCTGCGAAACAAACAAGGAATACATCAGGATCAGCATTTTGACTACTTGATGCAATTTATTTGGGAATTTAGGATAAGTAAAAACAAAAGATTTAATATGTTACTTCATTTGATAAAAATAAATCATTAATGTTTTTTGCTGTGTCGTTTTTCTTACACATTTTTCCAATGAGGGCTTAAATCGGTCACATACCAATTCAAATTTTCAACCACTCTTTCGGCCCAATCCATTCCGAAAGAGGAATTCCTTTTTATTTGAAAGAAAAGCAATCATTTGATAAGATTATGTTCAAATCATATTATTATCAGATTTTTCAATCAGGCAAAAATTCTCTATCGGCGAACAATTTCAACTTCGATTGTTTTCAGTTATAAAAAGTTGAAATTGAGATTCTTCATTAGACAAATCTATTTTCAATTTCTCCTTTAGGAATTCAAGATAGTGAAAAGATACAAAGTAAAAATTATGTGAATAAAATAACGCAACTGAAATTGGTATGTGATCTCTTCACCGAGTTGTGAAGCAGGCGAGAAGAAGATTTTCAGAATTGTAGTTTCCTAGCACATTTTGGATTATATCTGGCCACAGATCTATGGATGTGTGCTATACCTCAAAAAGGATTCATGAAAGAAATGACTTATGGAGAGACTGTGGATTTGACACCATCATTATGGTTTTATGGAATTTCGGACAGGATTGATTAATAGGAAGATGGATCCAAAATGGGTTAATAGGTCCAGAATACCTGCTCGATTTTAAAAAAACATACAATAAAGATAAACACAAAACAAGCCGTATTTTGTTAAATTCTGTTAAAAAACACTCCTCCGGACTTATTAAGGCGTTAAAAACCATCAATATGTGAATTATAAACATAAATTGAAACTGTGAAATGAAACTTTTAATTCATGCAAAATCTAACTTTACATTTTAAAACTTTTATTTCATTTTCAAGGAAAGAAATAAAAACAAAAAGCAGATTTCAAAAGGAAGTTTCACTTGAATTTTTAAGTAATAAAAAAATTGAACCTGTGGGAATGTCTCACCCCAATTTTCTCCAGTAAATGTGTTATCGAACCCACATTATATTATGAAAGGTCTTGAAGGCCATCAGATTTTTATTTCCAAACATAAGAGTTGTGTGCTTCGTATCGGTTCTTGTGTATTAATGACACGAACATTAGTTTAAAAATCTATCTTTGGCTTCTATCTACTGTTTTCACTGACTAATGTGCCGTATCGTTCACATGCGGCTATTGCATAAGTACCAGAAAATCAGATACGTATTTTAGACTTCTTTTTTCCAAACCAACGGAAAAAAAAGTTTCAACTGGTTCAAGTCAAAATTCCTTCACTTAAGTCACTGCGGGTTTGAGTTCCTACCGACAGATGGTCAAACCTTTGGTTCAAAATTTGATGCGGATGTATACATTAAATCCTGAATTTGTGTAACAAATTTTTTCTATGTAGTTCTTTAGGTTTTGTAGTTCATTTTTTCTCGAACTTCTGGGCAGAAAAACTTCCTCTGGACGAACTGATTCAAAATTTAGCAGAAGTCTATAGATTTGGGGTAAAAATCATATACCAAATTTCATCTTTCTAGCTCAAAGCGTTTTTTTTTATTTTTCGGGTTTACTGACAAATAGACAGATAGATATCATTTCAAAAAGTGCTTTTCGGATTCAGGGAACGGGAATTTTTTCATGTATTTCCAATACGAGAATCTTATCCTTTAAAAGAGACAAAATTGGGATTTCTTTAGCTGGAAAAAATTATTTTATTGATATCCCTTTTTTTTTTACGAAGAAATTTAGAGTTTCGTCCCTCACTCAGGAAAGACTGATTTTATAAAGCTGAATAGTAATAACCATCAATACACATATGCAAATATGTTAATGGGAGTAGTTATCATGAAATAGAGTGGAGGCATATATTAGCTGAAATAAGGTAGTTAGTGGGTTATCTGAGATTCATCAAAGTAATTTAGGCTGTGAACACAACTGTTTTCTACGGATCTTAATGAAATAGCAGACGTTTTTTTTTCGCTGGAACAGTTAATAGATAATTTAAAATTTGAAGCCTTTCATATGGAAATTTCGTAGTTTTATTTTCTCGGAAATGGACCGCATCTTTCTTTGATTGATTCTTTTGTGAAGTTGATCTCCTTCCGTCTGTATATGCAATTGGATCCCATTCCGTTCATTAGTTTGAGTTACAGATGCCTCGAAGTAATCAAATTATTTGATGACTACATTGTACTACTGGAAATAGTGCTCTGCCTTAATTATTCTTACCATTTTCTTCTACTAATATAAGGATTTCACTGCCATCTTTAAACATGATAGATATTTTTAGAATGGAACTTTATATTAGAATCAATATGATTTGATAAATTTCTTTTGATTTCGTGCTTTCTTAACATTTTACGTTTCTTTTAAAACACATATAGTTTTATGAATCGAATAATATTCTGTTACAACTCACAATTCCAATAAATCAAAAATAAAACTTTCAATAATAATAAAAAAAGACTTAGATATATTTAGAAAATATTTACGATGCAAATATAACCAGAACATGAAATTTAACTTCTATGAAGTTTTTATTAAAATATTATACTATTGATGACAAAATCAGAAATTATAAATATTATCAATTTCATTATTTTCTTTCAACTAGTTAGAACTCTTTGGTATGTTGTGAAATTTTAGAGAGGGAGTGCCAGCTTAGGTATCACTCTCGACGTCTGAAAACTTCTGAGCACAACGAGGTCATTCTAAAACAGCTCATTTCAATTTTATAACGGGAAATATTTAAATTAATAAAATCAATAAAAAATATCCTCAATCAAAATATTTATATCTAGTGTTGCAAATCTGAATTTGACAGCGACCCCAACTGATATATTCAAAATCTTGATGCGGTTAATGCAAATAGCATGGAATACGACTATGATTAAAAAATTTTATTAACTCTTCCTTCAAAGGAGATGAGAGTAGGCTGTGCTGTTCCACTGATATTCTCTTGAAAGCTCGAATTCTACAAGAGTTTTGATTCAGAGAGCACAGTAAAATCATTTATTGAGCTGGCATTGAAATCACTCATGATTCAATTGGATTTCAGTTCGGAATCCGATGTCATTGGAGTAGGTTGAAATAATGACGGAAAAGCTTTTAGGATTCCCTCGATTAAGAAATTTGCGTCATTTTTGTTTCGGAAGAGAAGAGATGTTTGAACATCAAACGGTAT